>JAZKJV010003203.1:0-265000 GCA_037367405.1 Ottelia alismoides
TCATCAGAATATTGCTAACCTTAGCTACACAACTTGACTATTGCATCTTCGAGATGTAAGTCCAGATTGCATTCCTCTATGAATATCTCTCTGAGGATATTCACATGAAGTAGCCCCAGGGCTTCATGATTGAGGAAAGCAAGGTGTGCAAGATAAGGAATCCATCTAAGGACTCAAATAAGCTTCTTTGAGATGGACCATAAGATTTGATGAAATTATAAATGTTATGATTTCAAATAAAATCATGATGAACCATGCGAAGCTTAGTGGGAGTGCCTATGTGTTCATTGCGCTAAATATAGATGATATCCTGATCATTTAAAATGATATAAGGATAATAATAAGTGTTTTATAATCTGGTTATTCCATATCTTGAAATATGATTTCAAAGATACCTCTTAGATCTTAGTTCTGAAGTTGTTCAGAAGCCAAGAGAAGAGGATAATTGGACTGTCACATTTATAGTATACCTTGGACATATTCTATTCATAGAAATTCCAAGAAAGGCTTCTAACCCTTAAGATATGGTACTGACCTATCTTAAGGGATAGCACCTCAAAGAGTTGAGAAAGTAAATGCTACAACTACTTGCATTTGTGCATTAGTTACGAGAAGCTGAGTGTATGCTAGAGTGTACAAATACCAGATGTCTGTCATGCAGTGGGAGTAGTAAATTGTTACTAATCCTACTGTAGAGATAAAACACTTGATTGCAGTAATAACAAAATCTTCATAGATGAGGAGATTTTTGAGATAGTAATCTCAAAGTCTTATATTCAAAAGTTTAAGACCATGTAGATAGTGATCTATAAAGGTCTAAACTTTAGATACCTTAGGAGATAGAGATCTCCGGGAATGAAGGTATTCTAATAAGGATTATGGGGATACTGGTTATGATGTCAGGGACAATGTAACCAACTAGATTGAGTATTGGTTGCATGAAATGCAACATTCGCATTAGATGCGAGCACTGTTACTGGGGATATGCAAGTGCCGTAAAAGGACTTGGCATAGTCTCGCGGGAACAGAGTGACTGATCAGCTTACCTAGCTATTTTCTAAATAGCCTATGATTGTCACATGAGTGCGGGTTTAAATGATTAGCCCATTAATGGCTCTTTGGGCTAGTGGGAGATTGTTGGAAATGCGAGCCCACGGCGAGCCATTATGCAATAAATGTTATTGCAATTCACTCCTTAATCTGAAATGAAGAATACATAATTTGCATAATAGGTCCCTTAGTACAATTAGGGTTATGTACCATGGCCATCTTGATGATCATACAACTGTTGATTCAACTATTGAATCATAGAGGCTGGTGCTTGAATGAATATCTAAAGAGTTAGATTGAGGACTCATCAAGCACCGTCAGATGATTGTTAAGAGATGATCTCCAGCCTGAGTAGGAGATGGCAATCCTTATCTCTGAAGGCTGATATCTGACCGACCTCTTGATGCAGGTCCTCTGCATAGGAATAGAGATTCGGAGGTGTCAGATTAGTTAGGTCAAAGAGTTGACTTAACGAGAACGAGATAACCAAAGTCCTATATCATATGCTGTCAGGATATAGGCACGCATCCTCTGACCGGAGACAGATGTGTTGCTATGTGTCTAAGTATGTACATTTGGCAAACCAATAGGTTGATGACCTAATCAAGGTCTACACACCGGCGCGCTGGTGTGCATATAAGGGCATATGAGTAATACGATCTCTCAAAGGGATCATACAGGTTCAGTTACTGAACCGGAAGACATGAGCTCACTCATGAGATATTGGGAAGAATCAAATTCCGTGCGCACGGTCGTCTCGCTTTGGAAGCTTGACTGAATTTGTAGGTTTGATATATACTTTTGGAAAGTATATGATCAAGACCTAGGTATGATATATGCTTTTGGAAAGTATATGATCGATACCGACTCCCAATGATCGAATGAGAAACTTACTGATAAAACCATGAAGTAGACAGTATAAAGTTGATCGAATACTTCGGGTTTAGTCTGAGTCTTCCAGTATGCAGGATGTACAGGTATTGGGAATACCTGAGGGTGATGTGATCATAAACGATTGTATAACCATGACGCTTCCATTCCTAGGGAGTGATGAAACGGGTCTGGATTTTAGTGACTCCTCTCAGTAGAGAAGTGATCTGATCTTGGTCCAAGTATTGGACATTGATCTGAATGTGATTCAGACACAATGAGAAGATTAGATTTACGGTCTTGATTTAATCAAGCATCTATGGGAAGCCCGCGATCTGGATTTGAGATACGATCTCAATATCCATGTCACTATACGTGGAACAATACAATCGCCCTGTCCTTATCTCCAAGTATCTGCGGAGAAAGTGCATTATCCTTGAAGGAGTTCATGGATAATTCTATTGTTGATATATGTATCCGAGCATTGAGAATATGGATAATTAAATGTGATTTAATTATCATGATTAATATGATTTTGATTCATATTATAAAGAGAGCTATCTTAGATAATTAGATTATCAAAGATGTAAGTAATATGAATATGATTCATATTATTTGGACACAAGAGAATAGAGATCCAAAATGATTAAATGTGATTTAATCATCATGGATATAAATAATGTGGATAGCAATATCCATATTAATCAAATATATTATAAATGTGATTTATAATATATAAGAGAGAGATGTTTGTAATTTACATTTGTTAATTAAATGTTAATGTGAATTGGATTCACATTGGACATTAAATTGAAAAAGTAATTTACATTTTGTTTTGGGTTGTGAATGTGATTCACAAATTTCCAATAGTATGATTGTAATGTTCACAAAATAAATTGGATTTATTTTTGTGAAATAATTTGCAACAAAAGTTGTTGCAAATATTGGAGAGAATCATGAGATAATATAATCTCATGTAATAGGAAAAGGAAGCTCCCTTCCTAAAAAGGAGAGGGGACGGCCACAATTCCCATGAGGAATTGGTGGCCGTCCACCCTCCTTATGGAAGGAGGCTTGCCTCCTTTCCTATTTCTCCATTGGAGATTAATTTGATATAAAATCAAATTATATTTATTGTGTATTTGATTTTTTATTAAATTAATTGTTGTTGTATTTTTAGCAACAAATCATGACCATCGAAAGAAACACAATTAATGTGGACCATTGGATTTGTGTTGACACATGGATTGAGATCCATGGATCCCAAAACCCTATATAAGGAGAGGCACCCCATTGCTCTTCTTTACACACATAAGTTGAGGCAACAAATCTCTCTCTCTCTCATTCTCTCTACACGTCCTCTCTCCATCTCTCTCATGTGGCCGTCCACCATGGATGCCCTAGAGAGGTTCTCCATCGCCGCGGTATCGTCGTTATGCTGCCCGATGGTTTGCTCGTGGATCTCCGTCTCCTTCAGTGCGCCCCGCTCGTGAAGAAGACATCGGATCTCGTGTGTCGAGATCAGGAGATCCGCCGCTTGGATCATCAACATGGATTGCGAGAAGCACGCGGTTCATCCCCGCGCTCGCAAGCGTCTCCTCCGACGGATCGGACTTGAGACAGGAGGTCTCTTCGTTTAGAGACTTGATCGCAACCACGCTTCAAGAGGTAAACCTAATACTTGGTTGTGGTTTAGACGAAACGATCCGAGAAGTGTTCTTGGATCATGTGGTTTCGTCGCATGAAAATTTTTTAATTTCCGCTGCATAGAACAACTAGTGCGACTAGTCGTTCTTCGTCGTATTCGATGCGACGCTCACGCTTCCGTGATGCGCTTGAGGATCTAACCATATCCTTCAGTGAGGACAGCCATGTTGGCTACCCCTAAGGGGCAACCCCATTTTCCCCTTTTTAGAACTTGTTCCAACTTAAATGAATATATAGATTAGAGGTATTATCTCTTTACCTATAACAAAAAATTCTAAATAACTCATGATTGCACAAAATAACTATTTACCATCTCAACAAATAGAGTCATAGGACATCTTAGTGCAATTATAGAGATCTTGATTGGTCTCTAACAATTAATAAAAAAAAATGCAAAAGAAAATAACTAACGGACTTCAAATTTGAAAAAGGGATAATAATTGCATATTAGATTGATTCTTTTCCCCATAATCATTCTTTTTTATATGTCATGACATCTCATTGAATTGGGATTCAAAAGTCTCAAGAATCTGACATCTTATCATCAATAAAATGACACTCAAAGGTCTTGATTATGCTAAACACCATTTCCCCTCATCCGCCCAATCTCATTTTTCAATGATGAGCCTTGAGAGGTAATCATTCACGCTTGCTGCTTAAAACATAACCTAGATACTTAACATGTATCCCCAAGGGCCTGTTTGTACGCTGAATTAGATTGAGTTGGGTTGGGTTCAATTACACTTGTGAATAATAAACTCTGAGGAAAATTGACATGGTTGGAAAGAAGAGTACACCGATATATCCCAACTCAACCCACCAACCAAACAACCCCAAGGGCCAAAGGCCCCAACCACATCCTTATTTCTTTCCCAAGACCACAAAGGGCCGAAGGCCCCAACCAACCAGCCAACCCCCAGCCAAGTCCATCTCCACCCTGTCACCACCAATCACTCAAATCCCCAAGGATTAATTTTAAAAAAACAAGCACATACGCATAGGCATTTTGCACTATCACCCCCTAAAAAAATACTCATCTTCGAACTCGGGGGACCATTTGACCCCTCTCATCTCCCACCCCCATCCCCGCTTTGGTACGCTGTTTCACAGAGCGAGGTAACGTTGCTTTCCCCCAGCGGCCATTCCCGGTAAAATCTCAGCCCCTGACACTCTCCCCACCTCCACCACCACAGAGATAGAGAGAGAAAACATAATAACCACATCACCACCCACACAGATACACTTAGATAGAGAAAGAGAGAGCAACCAAACAACACTCGTCCCTCTCCCCTCATTATATAAACTCTAGAGCGGTGGCTCCTCCCCCTCCCAATTCCCGACCCTCTCCATGATGGATCACTCCTACGCGCTCGAAGTCGCCGAGACCATCCGATTCCACGAAGAGATCCGGAGCCTAATGCGGGACGAGCTCGACGGAGCCGGCGGAGCCGGTTCCGCGCTCGATCCGGCGGAGGCTGCAGGCGGGGGGAGCTCCTTCACGGCGCTGCTGGGGCTTGCGCCGCACCAGGCGGCGGAACTCCTCGGCAGCGGGTCGGCGGTGTTCGTGGCGGCAGGTGTGAAGAATGAACCAGAGGACTCGGACGCGGAGAATGCTGGGGAGGTCTCCGGGGGTAGGGACAGGGCGGCGGCTTGCCGGCGGCCGGCGGGGAAGAGGAAGGAACCGGAGAAGAAGGTGAGGCTTTCTCCGTGGGGGATGTGGGTTTTGATTGCGGTTTTTGTCTCTTGTGGGGATTTGGGGAAAGGGAAATGCGCGGATGTGAGGGAATTTGCCGGATTTGATTATTGTGAAATCGGGGAGTCCTCCGCCGAGGAGATATTCTCCGTTGCTTTCGTTTCATCGCACATATTTTTCGATATAATTAAAAATGGATGCTATTTTTTCTTAAATTATAATTCCGAGGGGAGAAGCTGTTTTCGAGAATATAGAAAAGTTTTCTTTATTATCTAATTATGGAGTAATTTAAAATGAGAGTTTGGCGTTATTCTAGTCGTCGGTCTGATGGTGGAGCAGCAATAGTTAATTTTGCTGAAAAGTTTTGATGTGGTAATGCCCCGATTATTTATTGCTTGAATTAGCGAGCTTCAAATGTCATTTATTCAATCTCGAATTTTATATTTGTTTAGTAATGACAAGTGAAGAAAGTAAGGAGGATGTGAATGAAGTTTTACTGCAATCTTATTTTTAAACTTTTCTTGATGGAACTCAATTACTAGTATAAAATCTTCTTATTTTATGATAATCGTCATTACTTTGTAGAAAAATGCACATAGAGTCCGCGTTGCACCTCCTAGATTCTGTGTCAATACCTAAATTCTGAACAGCAACTTAGAAAAGTCTGCATATATTGTAATTTAGCTTGTGATAATAACAAGCTATTCTTCACCGACTTTAGAGTGGTGGAAATTGCAAGTTACTTGATATACTTTGGTTGGAGGTTTTAATTGGGCATGTGGCATTCGACTATTGGAATTCAAGCACGTTCCTCACACAAGCCATTTGTATATATATATTCTCAAATAGTACCACATTAATTACTCCACACTCGGATAATTAGGAAAAATTCTCGAATCGTTTTAGTAGAAATGCATTGCACGAAAGTAGGATCGGGACCTTTTATCGGAATATTCTGGGTGAAGCAAGCGATTCTTGGGTTCCTGAGAAGTATAACGTTTATAGATAAAACTTCCGGCATCATCAATTTGGCTGGTAACTTGATTGGGGTGCAAGCAAGGCATCTACTTTTATCTCACAAGTTTCAATTAGAAAAAGCACAAAGCCTGATATTGTCTTATTGTGGCACCAGGTGAAATCAAGCAGCACGAAGAAAAACAAAAGCAGTGAAGAGGAAGGAGATGCCAAGGGTAGCGATAGCGAGAAGCTCCCGTATGTACACGTCAGGGCTCGCCGAGGGCAGGCGACCGATAGTCACAGTTTAGCCGAGAGAGTAAGTGTTAAAGCTCTATAATCCCATTGGAAGAAATTCTCAAATTGCAAGAGAAAGTATGGAGTTCCGAACTCAATGATAATTTCCACTGTTCTCTTTCAGGCAAGGAGGGAAAAGATCAATGCCCGGATGAAGCTTCTCCAGGAGTTGGTCCCTGGCTGCAGCAAGGTTCTCTCTCTCTCTCTATCAACATATAAATTTTGCTGAAGTTTATGTCTAGGGTCAGTATCCCACCTAGAAAATCCATCTGATATTTTTTATATGCATGTTTAAAGCCGAACTTCTAGTGACATGTAGGTAAATTGCCACACTAGAAGTATTCTGCTCGAATATCCCAAAAAATATTGGACAGTAGCTAGTACCTAAACAGGATAAATATCGTTTGATTAGACCACATTTGCGGGTTGAATTCCACCTAACCACCAGAGGAAAAGGTTAATTTTGACTGTGATTTTAGTAGTGTTGTCGAATGGTGAAGAGAAATTTACCACTGTCAAAGTGAAAGGTTGTTTCCCCCAAAAGGCTCGTTGGAAAGGCACCTTTTCCACATGGTCAAGTCGTTTTCAGCCTAGCTGTGAGAGGGTGCCCCTTCCTCCCACTTCCAAATGAGGTAAATCAAATGGCAGAATTGGTAAATTCATAGAATCCCAAGGGTGGTGCCGGTTCTGGAAAATGGGCGGTCAGGATATGAAGCCGTAAATTCCCCCACCCGGAACCCATCGGGTGGAGATTTGTTGCAACTTGTTGATGGGAATTCCGTGAGATTTGGGGTGTGGGGAGGGGCAAGTCCTCCCGTACACGGTTTGGTGTGTGTGGGTGGGTAATGGGTATGGTCTTGTTGCCTTTCGTTTTGCCTTGCTTTGGTCCTCCCCTCCCTCTTTCTACCCTCCCATCTAATCCACTGCTGCCCGACAAAGGCCTACCGAACCAGACCAATGGCGGTGACTGGTGGGGATTGCTTGCAATTTTCAATGAGTCTTCTTATCCTTGCCCTTTCCCAACTCCCAAAAATGAGGGGCTTGTCGTCAGAGACTACAATTTTATGGCAAAATTACGTTTGCGTATCCTTCTTTCATACGTTCATTCCTACCTTACATGGCCCCATTTCGAACGGGGTGAGCTGATGCTTGACTTCTTTCATGCAAAGACGTTAATGGCATTTTTGTAATTGCCTGAGCAAATAAATCTTTTCATCACACTTGAATCCCCATCGACGGCCTACACTTTTGCCCAGCGTCCCCTTCTCTATTTGATCACTATTTTTTAAGTCTGGTTGCAATTTTATAAACCGATGACGTCCTCTAATTCTTGTCATCCCCTTCTTGAATTCCTGCAATCCGTGAAGCCCATTGTATTATAGTTTGCTTTGTCTCTGCGGTGGACCTGTAATTGTGCGTAAATTCATTTTAAAGTTCTGGAGTTTGTTTAAGTAGTATTTTTCGGTCTCAGAATCCCCTCTCACTCTTTTGCCTTCATGATGTGAATATGTTTGGGTGTCGTAGAGACATTTGTGGTGAGGAAATCAAGAACAGATTGAAGCTACAGCACCTCAAAGTACTACCTTATCAAATACTCTCAAGATGCTGATTGCAGTTATGAGTACAAATACTTAACAACTAGGATGCAAGTATTTTATGTGGTTATGAAATGAATCGAATTAGATCCTATTCAAATAAGTTGTCGGGGCTAGCATTCAGCATTCTTGAGTAGCAGCTTTGGTCTAGGCTCAAAAATTACAAACGGCATTAAGGTGGAAATGGCTATCTCAAAGTAGAGTCACCCATATAAAAAGATAGATAGAACTAGTTTTCCAAGAGTTTGTAACCACTAGTAACATTAGAAATAAATTGGGACATATTTAAAATGGTAATATAAGTGGGAGAGAACATTGTCTCAACAAATAATTATTTTCAGCAGGTATTTAGGCAAATGTATAGATAAGAGGCTTTCTATCTTTCAATTAGTTGCCTCAAAAATAGAACGAATTCAACATATAAATATTGATGGTAGCAAAAGATAAATATTATATATATTTACAGTACATATTTTTAAAGGATTCATATTTAAAATGATTTCTTTTCAGTTATACATATATTACAATATCAATGCCCCTCTATTTTTTGAAATATCAGTTGTGCCCCCTACTTGCGAAATTCACGCTTTTACCCTTCTGTGATAAAGTAGAGGCATAATTGATATTAAAAAGTATGTTTGCGATATATTTTTTTCTTTAGGGTAGATGGAGATGCACTTTGATTGGCCAGTGTAATCAACTTAAGTTGCAGTTTTAGATGAAAGTTAACATGGGATAACACTGTCTACACATTAAAATTAAATCACGTATGCTTCTACTTTTCCTTTTCAAAAAAAGTATTTAGTCCACCTTGAAAAAAATGGTCTATTTAATTTTCTTTGAGTGATTCATTGATTTTGTAATGATTCTAGGTCTCATCAAAATCTCAAAAGAGAGCTCTTACTTTTGGGAAGAAACTGCTAAGAGAGGAAAATATAATCCACTTAAATGAAGCAGTAGTTGAGCAATGAACTTTTAATCCAAGGGATAATATAGTCCAAACCTATCTAATAATAATTACTCTTTACTGAAAAAGAGAGCAACACAAATTCTCTTTAGCCTAAAGAAAATACGGAATATTTTTTTATTACAAGACAAAAATATTTTATTTTATTTTGCTTTCTTTGTGAAGTCATTCTCATGATTCCTTGTCTTAAGTAATAGAAATTTAGGGAACTGCCCTATTTTTGCAAAACCACAAGCAACCAAAAATAAATAAACGTAAATTTATTTCCATTTCTATGATATTTTATTCAGCTGAATATCATCCCCGTAAAGGATTAAATGCAAATCATTCCTCAATATCTTGGGTTAACACTATGTAATTTCCACATTTTTGAAGCCGTACACAATCTTTTTCTACGGAATCTTTACATACTAGCTGCTGCACTTTTGTTTCCCTTTTTTTATAGTAATTAATATCGAATAGAAAGAGGTAGTTCGCAATTTTATAATATTTCCCATTATTTATATAATTAATAAGGATACAAAACATAATCCACCACACATCTCCTATAGGGATGCAAACGGTCGGATACAGATACGGATATAGGTATTACAGTATCCTTATCTGTTTTTGAGTACGAATATGGATACGGATACGTATATTGACAGATATTAAAACCATCTTACCATGGTCTTAAAATACAAATACAGATGTAAAACGGATACTGATTGCATACGAGTAATGTTAGAAATACTCTATAGATTCGACTTAATATATATGAAATGAATAGAAAACACATGATATAAATTTACTAGATGTGTTTGTACCATAAAAATTATACAAATATGGTAAAAGAAAGTATAAAATTACGTTATATAAGATTGAAAATAAATCTACGACTATATTTATATACGAAAACGGATATACAGATATGGATACATATGTTTGCGAATATCAAAATGATATTTATATACGTATCCATTTTAAAATGGATAGGGATACGAATCACATACAACTATATCAGTAACTTTTGCATCTCTAATCCCCTTGGATGAAGATCCATGAATTTTCGGACAAATAAATTACTTGATATCACACGCAATCCTCGAGATGGTAAACCTTGGAATTGGTAAAAGATCGAGCCTTTTTTAGCAGCGTGCAGGAAACTTTTTGTTTGACTAGTACAGTAAAAAGTGATGGGATTTTTTCCCCATCTTTTGTTTTCTGGATGCAGATCTCGGGTACGGCACTTGTGCTGGACGAGATCATCAACCACGTACAATCCCTGCAGCGACAGGTCGAGGTACCACACTTTCTTTCTTTCTTAGTCCTAAGAAATAAGATGACGGGGAAGCAACGCGGGTCTTTCTGGCGGCCGTAGCATTCATTCTTCCTCACATTAAGCACAAATGGGACTTATACTATTATTTGGCACGTTGTTATATGTTTCTTTTGCACCTTTGCAGTTCCTGTCAATGAAGCTGGCAGCGGTAAACCCCAGGATCGACTTTAGCGGCCTGGACAACTTTTTAGCTGCGGAGGTATGATTATCTTTACCTTGGCTTCCGTTTCCTCTGGTACTTTCTCCACTTTTCTTAATTTAAATACCCAATTTTATCTCTGGAAAATATTTAATTGTTTTAGTAAATTTTCCAACGTAAATTTCAAACAAAGTAAAAACGTGTATAAAATGACTAGTCCAGTCATAGGATTATAGTATAAGATTATGTTAAAGAAAGTTGGGAAGATCGTGCAATGGGACATGAGAAAAGCAAAACCTGGATCCAACCACACCCCCCCAATCTACGAACCATGTCAACAAACGAATCGGACCTAGTCTTGTGTCTCTGCAAAATATTATATTTAGATGTTCTGACTATTTTTGTCTTTACAGTACAACTCCCATAAACCTTCTACATGTACGTGCTCTACTCTATCATTAAGTTTCAACGAGGATGAAGATGTGAATTTAGACGATTGATCAGTCATTGGATAAATATGAGAGATTTAAAGATATTAAGTGTTATTGCAATATTTTGCAAGGGTACAAATGAAAAGAATTTAATGAAAAATGAATAGTTTGCAATTGGGACTTGGGTATTTCCAAGGGAAGGAATTATAATTTTTTAAATGGATTAAAAGTGAAAATAAACATTGATGATGGAAGGAGAGGATGAATCCTTGGTAGGTGCTTCTATCTCACTCTTGCAAAATCCACTACTACAAAATGGAGAGAATGTAGTGGGAACGAAGTCAGCCAAGTAGAATCGAGAAACATTATGATTTTGACTGGGTTCTACACTTGAACGGGTGTATCTATATACATATTTTAAAGTTGGATTTTACCCAACATTTAACAATATATTGACACGTGACTTCTCCCACGGTGTCTATCTCCATCTATTCCTCTCTCTGTCTTTTCTCTCTCGTCGTCCCTTCTCTTTCTCTCATGTCCTCTCTGTCCCATGTTCTCCTCTTTCCTCGCTCTCTCTCTCTCTCTCTCTCCTGACCCCTCTCTCTCCCACGTATCCCATCATTCCTCCCTCTCTCGCTCTATTGTCCTCTCTCCCACATTCCTCCCTCTCTCTACACTCTTTTCTCTCCCACATCTCTTCTCTTTCCTCTCTTCTTTATCTTCATCCCTCTTTTTAAATTTATAATATAACATCATAAATACCCTCTCTTTCCCTTCTAATTCCTCTCTCCTCCTTATATCTCATTGTAAATTTATAATTACAAAATGTCCAAGTTAATTTAAAAAGATTCTATTAATACCTTAATAAATTTGTATTAATTAAACTTCATATTATAAAATTCTAATAAAAATACATCAAATTACCTAATAATGTATTATACATAATATTAATGTATGTTCAAAAAATAAAGATGATCTTATATTTTTAATAAATGTTACAAATCAATAGTAAGTTAATTTAAAAGGATTCTATTAATTCCTTAATAAATTTGTATTAATTAATGAAATATCTCAGTTTACCTAATAATGTATTATATATAGTATTAATGTTTGTTTAAAAAATATAATCTTATATTTTTAATAAATTAAAAGTCAATCATAAAACCACATACAAATTTTAAAAATACATAAAAATTCATTATTTTTAAACTCTGGAAGATTTGCATTAGTGTGGAAATTGTGTTATTATGTCGATATATAAGTTTTTTTGTTTTAATGATCTCGAAGCTCCAATTTTCAGAGAAATCTGGTTAATCGGCAAGTGAAATACATTATAATATGAAATTAAATATTAAAGTATCATCTTACTTTTCTTATAAATTATTCGATATGTTGAGGGGATACTATTTTGTTAGTATCGTAAATAATTCATACATATACATAAAATAGAAGACAAAACACATGACAAAAACATAAAAATTGATTTTTTTAGGTTTACTTTTTTATTTCCATTTCAATTAATATTATATGTAGTTATTATTTAAATAAAGAAAACAATATTATGAATTGACTATTCTAAATCTAATTGTGAACAATAAGAAGAAATTGTTGATCACAATATGGGGAAACTATCGTTGAATTTTCAAAAAAGATATTGTTCTTCATAGAGATAATCCAATTATTATTATCTTCTCAGCGATGATTGTGTGAAACTTAAAGGTATAATTTTTTTCTTTTCTTTAACATAATAAATATAAATTTTATATTATCAACTAAAAATTTTCACACTAACTTTTCTACATAACGAACCTTTATTTGTTTAATATTAGCCTATGAGTTCTTCATAAACATAGATATACATGAGGTAGCACGGATTCGATTCATGTGTATGATATTCCATTTGAAAAGTTTTTATACTAAATTATATTTTTCACATATTTCAATAATTTAGTTTTCTTATTTTTTTTCATTTTTTGGGATTCAACGTTGGTTGACCGCTTTACAGTATGTGTGTTCATCCGTTTCAAATCTTAGATAATTCACCAATTAAGTATCCTTTTATATTATATGTAGAAATCAATAATTTTTTAAAACTAGATTATGAAATATCTACATATAAATAACTTTATACTAATTTTTAAAGTTTTATTTATCACAAAGATGTGGTATGGATGGAAAGAAGACAACTTCTTCTTAAAATCTTTTTACTATCTTTTTTATTGATGATGTTTAACATTTTCTTCTAATTAAATCAATTAAATTTTGATATACATCAACTACAAGGAAAAATACAAATACATTTTATAGATATATTTATTTTTATTTCTATTATTTAACTTACGATTTCTTATTAACTTATTTACATATTCATTACAAGAGAACATCAGCTAAAATTTAAGTAAATATTAAACTGACTCTATGTAGTTGTATAATTATGTTAGTTTATTAAGATTTTCTTTCAGTATAATTATGAAATTCAGTATTTCTTTATACTTCAGTGGTGGTTGTTATCTGTAATTGTTTCTATGAACATATTCCATTCATAACATAAATACGTAACATTTATTTCTCTACAAAAAATATAAATTAAATCATTTCATAACATGTAAACTTTTTTTGTCATTTTTTAATATTTAAAAGTAAATAGTAAAACTTGATATTTTTTTAAATCATATCAACTCAACTTTTGTTTCGCCGCGAAGCGCGGGGTACATCCTAGTGTCTTATGAAAACTTGGCTCTCAAACTTGCATTATGACACATGGAGGGCTCTCGATACCCATATTCCTCTGTAGGGTTAAAGAGGAAGAGCTCTCGAAGGGTATACATGATATTCAATTTTCAGTAGCATACGCATGAACTAGTCTTTTAAAATGTAGGTTTATCCTCCTTTTATATGATACAAGGAGGGATGTCTCGAGAAGGCATCTTGTTGTGTAGGGTCCTTTGCCATTTTGGCATAATAATTCCTACATATGTTTGTCTCATTTCTTTTTTTGAGCTTTCACATAGCGAGTTTTGACTACTTTTGACTATAGATGTGAGCAATACGATTTAAGGGAAGCACGATGTGCAAAGTTAGTTGGTGATAGTTGTCTTCATTCAACCTCATAAGACGAGGAAGAACTAATTCTCTACAAATGGCATATGCCACAAGCCACTCTCGAAGGGGGCGACACCACATTTTACAAATTCGTGATGGTATGGTGATCCTTAAAGTGGCTAAAACCCCTAGGGGTAGGTATCCAAGGTAGGATCTAGGTTCCCTTGTGCAGTTGTACACGAAGTTTGCTTTCCTTGAAACCTTCAAGCTTCATAGCTCGAGGCACTTACATGAGCTCACCGAGGAGCTAAAAAAGGTAATCTCTTCCCTCTATGTCAACTTTGTTAACATGACAGCAAATTTGACGTCCAATAGCAACACATATCGTGGCATATTGGTAAAGTGATGTGGTCATACTAAAACATGCTGATAGTTTACCACGATTTTGATGACTACGTTGCCATGCTTTCCCCCCAATCTGAATCATTAGGCAAAAGTTCAGGGAGGGCCGCCATAGCATCTGCAATCCGTTAAAGTCGGAGCATGAAATGGCCCTCTCGTACATATGACATTGTTGTATATATGATCCTCTAGCTTCCTTAGCAGACAAAGTGTAAGGATGCTAAGTAAAGGCGACCACCATTGATACGAGAAACATTTCTTCCTCTTACTGTGCCAAATCTATGACTCCTTACTCCAGGCCGTGTAGTTACTTTTGTGGGAACAAGATTGGCCGCGAGAGGAGTCTAATGCATTATAATAGGTCACCTCTACCTCCTTTGGAGGGGGATCACGACATGAACTTCCAAATTAGGAACCATCAAGAGAAAAGATCCTCCACCCTCTCCATCTTTTCGATCATTTACTCTTCTTTCTAACGAGGGATCCGCACATGTGTCATGAGTGGATGCGTTCTTGTATCCTCTTTCTAAGATACCAACCTACTCTCCAAGAGGAGGATTGTGGGTGTTTATACATTTTCATCCATGACAATGCGAGGTTGGGAGCAACACTCCCTTAGGGGCCATTCGGTCAGGTAATAAGAGATAAAGGGATACTGAAGGATAAGGGGGGATAAGACATTGTTTCTGTTCGTTTAGAGGGAGTGGATAAGGATAAATAAGGTGGATAAGTAACAATCATTTACTATCCTTTGTTCGATAGAAGGGATAGGATAACGAGGGATAAAGGGGGTAATGTTAGAAAGGATTGTTAGATAAGTGGTAGTTATTGTATTCTTTGAGGGGGTGTTCGATGATTAAGGATAATGAGGGAATTCTTATCCCTCATCTTGGTTTCAAGACCCAAAATGTCGACTATCTACGGAGGGATAAGATGGAGGAATAAGGAGGGATATCCCCCATCATTCCTCAAACGAACATCCCCCTGGGATATACTACTTGTTCTTAGCAGGACGACCTTCGTGAAGATGTTCTTTTGGTGTGTCATAGTGAACATAAGAATCCCGAAATATTCAAATAATATTTATAATCCTAATATCTAGGTTAAGTGCATAGACGTGAGTAAGAGGGTCAGTTAGAAAGACTCTTATGATTACACCAATATTATCATGTAACTTTTGATTGGAGAATATGGCTAAATTGAATACAGATTTAAAATTCAATGTTTTGCGTAATGAAAACATATAATACTTGCCAACTCGATTCTTAGGAATTCAGTAGACTTTGGTACTTTTTTTACAAATATGATTAAGTGCATGAAATAATTAAAAGACAAAGCAAGAGTTAATATGCAAAGGAATATAAGAGTGGAGAATAATGCAAAAAAAAACTGTCAAATAAATGCAACTGAAGTTAAATCAATAGAAATATGCAGTTGTATAACGATTACAAGTTCTAATATCATAAATAACATAATAAGAGAGATAAAGAAATGTAATAAAAAATGGCAAAGCCTTCTCCCATTTTAAGTAGGATCGGCTACATGGATTCTTGCTCAAATCCATGTTGAAAGATTCGAATTTTTTTTCGTTGGTTGTCGACTATCTAACACAACTCTCGCAAGTTGGATTTGAACATTAGTCTTTTAGGTGGTAAGCATACTGCACTACCATCAGACAATTTAAGTGGGTACCGATAAAGAAATGTAATAAAAATGCAAATAATAATAACATACATTGCATTAATCAACGTTGCAGCGATAGCGATCGAGTAGTTGGGGTTTCATCTACTACTTTAGGTGGATCATTTGTTTGATGGATAGCATCAGCCGGCTGGTTGGTTGATCAGTCCGCCGAGCAAGATATTCAGCCGACTAGTCAGACTGCTGAGCAAGATATTCGACCGACTATTACATAGAACATTGGCTAATTGCCAGTGCAATTTATCAACTTACAAAAATGTTAGTCGATAAATGTGGACTATATGATGGTTCGAGCTCAATTAACTTTCGTGTAACTGTACACCATCCACCTTGGCTATTCCATGGATAATGAAGATAATGAGTTCGTGAAAGTAATATAAGAGAAAGACTTGGACAATAAACTAACTAAAGTAAATGACAAGCAATTGAGAATATGAATGGTAAAAATAAATGACGCACTATGCGTGTGAATGGACCATGAATTTGAATCGTGGTTTTAGCATGTGATGTGCAAGTCCTGATGTCTAACATATAATGTCTTGTACTAGCGATGTTAGAGATAAACAAAAGCAATACCAGAGAAATAACTCAATATTATCTGAGGAAGAATGTGAAGGGAATATGGAGCTCTTGTCACTAAATCTATGTCTAATTCTCGTATAATCCAAATGGTTCTAATAGGCATTGGTTATTTAAAGGGAGACGGCTTTATCTGAGGCTAAAGCAGTTCGAGAGAGGTTTGACTGATTAGTGTCAGTTGAGAGGTTCGTGGGGGAGTAACACCTACGTCCGGCAGAATGATTAATACCATGGGTGTGCTAATAATAGCGATTATTGTGAATTTGGTTTGATTTCAACCATATTTTTAAAGCTCCAACATGAACCTTAAATTGGCATTGGTTATTAGGAATTTGGTTATTTAAATAATGGCAATTATTATGAATTTGGTATGATTTCACCCATGGTATCTTGTAGTCCTACCCATATGCTGTATGATGCACGAAGACACCAAACGTTAGAAGGTCAAATCTTACGTGATGAAGAAAGGAAAATCATAAAAACTATTCGAGGAATATATATCAAGGAAGTTGTGGTATTTTATAGAACCTTGGTTACAACAAGATTAGATCTATTTGGAAACAGCGGATCTATATAATCAACTTTTGCTTAAAGAAGATTTATATTTAGTAGTTGAAAAATTGAGGAAACACATTCTGGCATTTAATAATATTAACTATCTTTAGAATTTTTTACGTGTCAGTTTTAACTCAGCTAATAGCATAATTACTAATACGAAATATATGTATTACGCTCGTGCCCTTGTTAACATTCAGTTGGAACTCCTGCCTTTTTTTGTTTTTCTAAATAAAATTATGGGGCGATTTGGATAGATACAATATGTGTTTCCAGTTTGGTGTAAAATTGACATTCCTAACATGTCTTCAACGAAGGGTTTAATTTCAATTATCTTGAAATTGTAAAATTTGTTAATCTTGATGGAGAGAGGAGATTTAAGTTTTGAATTAAATTGAATTTTGAATGATACTATGGTGAAATTTGGTGATCTAAATCTCCCTACATTTTATGTCAAAAAATAAAAAATACAGTGAATAAAGAGTGGAAGCACATGCTCTCAAGGAGCGTACTCCTTTTACCCAAATGCAATATATACTTTTTTTACAAAATAAGACATATTCGTGTCCTTTCATGGAATCGGTCACTTGCTTTCTCTATTATCCTCATTCCTTTTTCTCCCATTTTGCTGTACCCCCATCGCCTCTCTCCGATCTCCTTCCCAAAGTTTGAGCAGCCTTCTCGCCGATGTCATTGGCATGGAATAATGGAAGAGGATAATTTTAAGAGATAAAACCTAGTTAAACTTCTTTTCATTGTAATTGTTGGTTGGCTCATTCTTTTTTCAATTATTTCTTTCCCTTGACGATGGTAACCGGAAAAGTTGTTAACAAGTATTTTTTTCACTTGTTATTTATTTATAAAAAATAGTTTCTATTTATTTTAATGTAATTCATTTTACATACAAATCTAATGATAACTGGAAAAAGCTCTTACTACCGTTAAGATGTTTTTTCTTATTGTGAATGATCAGTTGCATAGCGAAAGATGTCTCCACGCTTAATTAAGTATTAGTATGTACTGTCCTTTTGGGCTGAACATCTCGAATAAACTAGATACTTCATTGAATATATTTGTCAAAAATGCATTTTCAAAATATTCACAATTTATGAGATCAACAAATATTTTACCAAATTAATCACGAGTCCACACAAACAATATGATTTCGAACTATGTTTTTTGTAATCATAGAAATGCATTGCTTTAACAAATGTCTAATAGAAGGGTATGATTTATTTTTAGGAATTGACATATGACTATGCGAGATTTAAACTTTGGTCTTTCAATTTAAAACATTGGTCTATGCCTTTTACATGAAGATTTTAGTGTAAATTTAAAAAAGATTTAATTATACCTTAATTCTCAATTACGCATTTCATTTTTGAAGTGTAACAAAGAAAAGTACTCAACTTTCAATGTTAGGGTTCACCATTGACATAAAAAAGGCCGTCGAAGCTTATATTGAGATGAAAAGAAGAACGGCTCCGTCTTAGTTTTTTCAAAATGATGCTAGTAACGAAAAATCAAAGCATAGTCGGGACTTTTTTAAATAAATTTAGCCAAGATTTCACTATGATTACAAATATCATGTGAGCTAAAGTCTAAGTACACAATTACAATCCTTTCTTTGTAAGGAATAATGGGGATGTCCCAAGGGGGCAGCCAACGGGGGCTGCCTCTCGACCATTTTTCTGTATTTTTTATTTTTATTTTTGCAAAAAATCACCTTGCATATTCATCTGCATATCCCTCCGATATATCCTACGAATTTCATCAGAATAAGAGACTCCTATGCACTCCATCTAGAACAAGTAATTTTAATGGTCTAAACATTGTTGTAATCGACCTGTTCTAGATGAAGAGTATATGAGTCTCCTTTTCTGACGAAATTTTAAAGACATATTGGAGGGATATATAGATAATATACATGGTGGTATTTCGCAAAAAATAAAAAAAAGACGGAAAAATGATCAGAGGGCAACTCGTTGGCTACCCGATGAGGGCGGCCCCATCAAATCCTTCTTTGTAATGTCTAAGAGATCGTTTCTTTTGACGACCTTGATTGTATTTTCTTTTCTCGTCAGATGTTAAACCTATAATGATACAATGAATAATTAAATGGGTGAATTGCAAAAAGGGCTTTGACTATACCTTGATTCTCAATTTGGAGCTCCATTTTTCAATTGTAACAAATAGGGACCTGAACTTTCAAGTTAATGGTTTAACGTCAATATACAATGGTTGTTGAAACTTATAGAGGCCTGCATTTGAGAAAAAAAACATAGATCAGACCCTTTTGTTATAAATGAAAATGAGACCCTTAGTAGGTGTTCCGTTCGGGAATAAATAGGAATATGGATGGTGAATAAGGAGAATAAGGGTCTATTCTCTGTTCGCCTTGAAAGATATGAAAAAGGAGAATAAGGTGGGATATGAGTTAATAAGGTAGAATAAAGATAGAATAAGTGTGGAATAAGGTGAAATAATGACATGTGGATGCCCTATTTGGTTGGAGAATGGGCCCTCGAATAAGGGGTCAATTCTCCTCCCGGCACGGTTCCCAATGGTACGACTATTTCTCATTATTCCATCTTATTTCACTTTTATTCCTATCTTTATCCCACCTTACCTACATTTATTTCACCTTATTCTTCTTATTCCTATCATCCAACCGAACAAAGAATAAAACCTTATTATCCTTATTCCTGCTTGTTCCCGAACCGAACACACCCTAAGAATCAAGTACCACGTATTGGTACTTCAAAGTTTGGGAACAACATCAAAATCGAATGTGTTGTTCATGAACTTTTCTGTAATTACTCTTTTATCTATGCAATTCAACCGCATTGCTTCACTAGCAACACGGAGCTTGTTAAGCTTAACAATAACTTAATCCTCTTACTTTATTCTAACATTCAACCAACTAGTGTACATGCACTGGATTCCAAGTTAACACCCAATGTGCTGTTTTTTTCCGATCGGTTATTTGTGATCATTTGCATTTATAAGTTCTCACAAATCATTATGCTATTTATCTGGTAGGGGCCCATATACTGATAAAGTCTGTTGGGCATCTATATTGTTGGCCCATCCCCGTATCATAAACAGATAATTAAGCAAACTAGTAGTCCATGTTGTAAAAGAGGGCCATCACATTTAAGAAATTCTTATCGGGAATTCAACATTTGAAACATATCAATATAACATTCCATATTTATATCGATAAAGAAAATGTTACACAACTTTACGGACTTCAGAATGTATTGGAAGCCTTTATAATTTAAAATAAAAGTACCCCAACATATATTTACTTTGTCCTGATCTTAATTGTATGTCCTTCCAATTATTCTCTTTTACTACCAACAGATTCGACTAAAGATCCTTTGTGTAGTTATTTTTACCAGCAGGACTTTGGACTTGAAGTAATCTTTTTGTTAGGAATAAAATGTGTACACACTTTTAACATCGGGTACAAATGTAGACTTACGCACTAAAAGAGGGTCTGTCCTGTAATTTAATCTAGATAAAACGAAAAGAACCAGTAGTGATATCAAAGGCGACGTAAATACCGAGATTGCTATATAAAAAAAGTATGAAGGGAAAAGAAGCTTGACGTCGTTGGTATTTGGATGCAGAACCCGCGGGTGACGGCTTGCAACGGCGCGGCAGCGGTGGGTCTGGACGTACCCTTATGGGCAGAGGTCCCCATGGACGGGGGAGTCAGACGTCACCCACACCTCCACCGCCACCAACAGCAGCAGATCTGGCAGGCTGACATGAATCCCCCACAGCTCCCGTCCTCTTTCTTCGAAAGAAGCGACCACCACCACCACCACCAAACTGGGTTTCTCAGCAGTGGGCCCTCCTCCTTCCCCTTTGACACCTCCAACTCTAGTGGTAACAAACATGCTCCCAACTCCTCTCCCCTCCCCTCTTCTCTAAGATTAACTTCTTTCATCTGTTTGGGCTAAATCATTTTGTTGGTAACGCGATAAGTTTCTCAAACAAGGTTCTTTGCTCTTTGGGTAAATCCTTTCATTACTCCCTTTGAAATTGGCTCAGTTATAGAGCAGGGACTTGTCGGTGGCCTCCAGTTGCGTGCTTTGGGCACAGTGTTATCTGAACAGGAAAATAATTGGTGGTGACCCTCTTTTGTGGAGGCATCTTTCTCACTGTTTTTTAATCTTTTTCGTCCTCTAGTGCTCTGTCTTGATTAGTTCTACGGACTTCTGCAGTCGGTGGAAATATTGATCTTGCTCCAAGGTCCGTTTTTTATTAAATTATTTGATTTGAAGCCGGACAATTTAACTCGATAAAATTGATTCTTTGTGTCCTCCCTGGGCACTTCTTTTGAAGTATTTGATTGCACCATGCGCTTGCACCAAAGATTTATGATGGGAACAAGAAAGATAGTTTCTCTAGGATTTCCAAAAGGCGATGGTGTAAAATTTTAACAAGAAACGTGACTGAACCTGAACGTTTTTGGAGAAGGCCTTTAATTTTTCCCCTTATATGACTATATGTCTATAGACTTTACTTATGGGTCTCATGTTATACTGGATAATCTGCATGTTCTTTTTTGCCCATCGTGAATACATATCATTTGCATATACTATGAGTTCACGAAAATGGCTAAAGTTTGCAGAAATTTTTGTACAACATATTTGCAACTATAGAAACATGGCCATTCAAAAGGGTCTAACTTGTTGAAATTGTTATCTGCTCATTGTTATCACCAAGCAAACGTAGAACCGTAGACATGTCCTAGTTGTTAGTTGTTCGTGGTATGTAGAAACATATTTAATATATGTAGGGACAACAGCGGTGGACAAGTGGACGAAAATAAGATCAGATCCAATTTGATACTCCAGCCAAATTTGATTCCCTGGAAACAACTCGACATATAAAAGTACAGGGACCGAAGGGAGTAATGAGATTTGCCTATTGGACAGAGTTTTTGAAATTCTAGCATCTTCTTGCTACCTCCCTTTTTTGAAGCTTGAAATAGGGCTGCACGTTTAACTTCGAACCTATCAGACTTGCAGTTCATCCTTCAGTACATCAATCAGTAGTTGATGTGGTTATATATATATTATCATGGTCAATTATATGTGTGTCATAGTAATTTTCAGTGCCAGCTGCCTCATATATTATATGAAAAGGCTCAAACTATGGCTACACATGTTGGTCTCATTTTGTATATTTAGGTTAATAATAATAAGAACGGTCCTTGAGTTATAAAGCTTGATTATTTTTGTGCTTGCGCTAATCATGACTGGGTTTTCATGCTAAATAGCCAAGCGATCTGAATGTATTTGGCTCGTGTCAATTTTATGCCCATGCTCCTTCGAAACGAAAATTTGAAACAAGACTTTTGAAGCTCGTGTTTATCGTTCTACTTCATGTATAACTCAAGCTTAATTGTTCGTACCCATGCTCATATATACAAATACCTCATCTTAAATAACTTGAATGGTGATCTATGGGCATTTCAAGGTTGACACAGTTGCCAAAGTTTCGGAACTCATATTTAGTTTAGTTAGCACTGTTAAGCAATAAACCACTAGGGCATGGGCTTTGAAAGACCTTCTACTAATTAACTTGTACTCATTTATTTTTGTGTATATTTGCACGCAACTTTTGTTTGCACTTTAGCTATAAGAATTGGTGACATCATTGTTAATTTTAGCAAGGGGCTGAATTTTAGAAAGATGCTGTAGTTATTCATGTCAAAATTTTATTGAGAATCAATCTCCCTCAGGTGCAGGTTAGAATGTACTGTCATAGCATATAACTGTGAAACCACCATAATTGGTCCCAATGAATAATAGCTAATGCCTCTAGGTCTTAAATTCTAAAGGAACAAATGATTCAACTTTATATTTTTTATTTAATTGCAACAATGCAAGTGGTATAAAACCAAAGTACCGACACAAATTAAGTTAACAATATTAAAGATTCCATGGCCACTAGGAATCAGGAAGCCTGTAGGGGAACACACCAGTTTATAATCAAGAATATGACCTATGAAGAATACCTAAGAATGCAATTGCATCCTAAATTGCTGCAAATTGGCATAACAAAGAGGTGAGACCTTGTGCAGAAAGAATGAGGTAGTAGCTTTTGAACTTACTGGTGCTAGGATATGGGAAGGTGAGTTACATTAGTAGTGGCTAAACGAATTATATGATGAATTTGTGACAGATTCAGTCGCATTGAATAGAATGTAAGATATTGTTGGGAAAAGAGAATGAGATGATTTCTATTCCATAGCCCTAGGCTCTCTTATATAGGAGAGTAGCCTATGGGTAAATTACATAAAGAGCATAACAAGAAAAGAAAATAACGAAGAGGTACAATAACTCAATATGCGTCAACACTCCCCCTCAAGATGGAGCATAGATGTCAATCATGCTCAGCTTGGAAGCACACTTCTGAAATGGACCTTGTAACAATGCCTTTGTGAATATATCTGCAGTCTGGTTCTCTGAAGTAACATGAGATGTGGCAATAAATCCTTTCTGAATCATGTCTCGTATGAAGTGACAATCCACCTCAATATGCTTGGTCCGTTCATGGAATGCAGGGTTGTTTGCAATAAATAAAGCAGCCTGATTATCACACTCCAAGTTCATAGGAAGTGGAACATCTAAGCACAAATCTGTCAGCACCGCTTTCACCCACATCATCTCTGTAGTAACCTGGGCCATTGCCCTATATTCGGATTCAGCACTAGATCTAGCTACCACAGTTTGTTTCTTGCTCCTCCATGAAACTAGGGCATCTCCAACATAGACAGCATACCCTGAGGTGGACTTCCTGTCCTTAGGACAGCCTGCATAGTCTGCATCTGCGCATGCTGAGATAGACATCCCCTTTCCTTTCTTGAATAGCAGACCTTTACCTGGAGAAGATTTGAGATATCTAAGTATCATATGTATTGCATCCATATGCACTTGGCGTGGCTGCTCCATGAACTGGCTCACACGGCTCACTGCAAATAATATATCTGGCCTAGTGATCGTGACATATAACAGTTTGCCTACCAGTTCTCTATATCTTCTCCTGTCCACCTCCTCTGTGTCATCATCATACAGCTTCATGCTAGGGTCCATTGGTGTCGTAGCAGGTCGACACCCTAGCATACCTGTCTCACTCAGTAGATCTGTAACATACTTTCTCTGTGACATGACTAATCCATACGGATTTCTTGCAAATTCCAGCCCCAGAAAATATCTAAGGACTCCCAGGTCCTTGGTGACAAACTCGGTCCCCATCCTTGCCTTTGCCTCCTCAATGCCCTGGTCATCATCACCTGTAATCAAGATATCGTCAACATAAACCATGATTACAATAATTCCTCTCACCGTCTTCTGTACAAACAAGGAATGATCAACATTGGAGCGTTTATATCCTTGTTTCTCAAAGAGGTCTGACAGCTTCTGGAACCATGCTCTGGGACTCTGCTTAAGGCCATAGATGGCCTTATGTAATCTGCAAACCTTGGAACACTCCCCCTCAACAGCAAAACCTGGTGGCTGTTGCATATAGACTTCCTCCTGCAAGTCTCCATACAGAAATGCATTCTTCACATCTAGTTGATAGAGTGGCCATTCTCGAGTGACTGCAACTGATAGCAGGATCCGCAGAGTAGAATGACGCGCCACAGGAGAGAACGTGTCAAGGTAATCTACCCCATATGTCTGTGTGAATCCCCGTGCAACTAGGCGTGCCTTGTACCTGTCAATGGAGCCATCTGCATTGTGTTTAATTGTAAACACCCATTTGCAACTCACCGGGTTGACATCTGGAGGTATAGTAACCAAACTCCATGTTCCTCTAGACTGAAGTGCCGCCATCTCTTCCTCCATTGCTAGCCGCCATCTAGAATCCTGCAAAGCCTCATGGTGGTTCCGTGGAATAGTTGTAGCTGAAAGTGCCAATGCAAACGTCTTGAAGTGTCCAGATAGCCGTTTAAAAGACACGGCTGCTGATATTGGGTATTTGGCACAGCTTCTCTTCGACTTGCGTAGAGCGATTGGAACATCCAAATCCTCTGTGCTATCAACAGGCTCCTGTAATGCATCCTGCTCAGAAATGTCGTCAGATCCATCAACATTAATATTTTCATTACATACCATAGGCGAGCTAGTTGACTAGTCAGGACCATGAGCTTGATTCGGCCTGCGGGTGTAATGGAATGGTAACGGGGATACGGTTGATGACGGTGGTGGTGGTGGTGATGGTGGTGGTGGTGATGATGGTGACGGTGGTGACGGTGGTGAGATTGGTGGTGTCATGAAAACGGTATCAGGAGATATAGGTGGTGGTTGTATGTTCCCTTTTTCTGAAAAATACATAATGGATTCAAAAAATGTAACATCTGCACTGATCATATACCGCCGACGCACAGGGTCAAAACACTTGTACCCCTTTTGAGTTCTGGAGTACCCCACAAAGACGCACTTGACAGCCCTAGGAGAGAGCTTGTCAGAACCAGGTGACAACTGATGGACAAAGGCGACAGACCCAAACACACGAGGGGTAAGAATGAACAGATCCTTGTCAGGATAAATAAGTGAAAAAGGAATCTGTTCATTCAAGACGGATGAAGGCATACGACTGATAAGATAGCATGCAGTAAGAACTGCATCACCCCAGTATGAGTACGGAACATGACTCTGAATAAGAAGTGACCTTGTGACATCTAGTAGGTGACGGTGTTTTCTTTCTGCAACCCCATTTTGCTGAGACGTATGAGCACAAGAAGTTTGATGTATGATCCCTTTCGAGGAGTAGTAGTTAGCTAGATTGTTGGTGCACAACTCCAAAGCATTGTCACTTCTCATAATTTTGACAGACGTGGAAAAAACATTCTGAATCTCATTTAGAAAGTGAATAATAATATTTCCTGCTTCAGACTTATTTTTCATTAGAAATACCCATGACGCTCTAGAATAGTCATCCACAAATACAATATAAAACCTGTGTCCCTGATGATCGGGAACACGACTCGGACCCCAGACATCGACATGAAACAACTCAAACTTGGAGTTACTACTCCGACCTTGACTGCTGGGAAAGGACGACCTGTGATGTTTTCCCAACTGACACGCCTCACACTGGATAGGTGTGTGAGAGAGACTATAGGGTAGGACAAGACGCAACTTCTGGAGCGGTAAATGACCATAACGCAGATGCCACAGGAGAGGAGATACTTGTTCAGCAGGAGAGGATGTGGTTCCAGCAAACGGGGTCTGGTTCAGACGGTAAAAGCCTCCTTGCTCATAGCCATGACCAATCACGTTGCCCGTACGGATGTCCTGAAAAATCAAAGAAGATGGATCAAAAATAGCTCGACAATGGAGATCCTTCGTAATCTGACTAATTGACAATAGATTCATAGAAAAATGTGGTGCATGTAGGACATTCTTCAGCTGCATAGAGGGTGTCAATCTAATCTCCCCCTGACCAGTGATAGGGGAATGCGTGCCATCAACAATTACTACTGTCCGTCCTGGAGGAATCTGGGTGTATCCTGTAAGTAGGCTCTGGTCGCCACATAAATGATGTGTGGCGCCCGAGTCCATGATCCATGGCAATATATGAGATCTACTACTGTGGAGTGCAAGTGTACTACCTGAAGTACTAGTAGATGCAGAAGTAGAGGCAGAGGCAGCAGTATCAGTATGACTCTCTGTAGTCGTTGCTGGGCCAGATGGTGGTATGATGCCCCTGAGGCGGGCAACTAGATCATCAAATCGTTGATCCAGGATAGCAGCAGATGGGGGCTCTATCTGCTCAGCGGCTCGTGCAGATGCAGGGAATCCATGCTTTGAATAGCATGTGTCCTCATTGTGCCCAACTCGGTGACAATATGTGCAGGTTGGCCTAGTACGGCCACCCCTTCCACGAGGAGTACGCCCACGGCCTTGGTGATGAAACCCGCGGCCTCTGTTGGCCGCCATAGCTGAGGAATTCTGACTAGCAGCAGGTGAAGGCACTGTGATCCTGCTCAATCTGTGAAAGGCTTCCTCCATGGGAGGAATAGTCGAGTCCGCTAAAATCTGAGAACGTGCTGCCTCATACTCTGGATCAAGTGCAGCGAGAAACACACCCACCATAGTAGCATTCCTGTATGTCTTCTGCTGCTCGGGCATAGCTGTCAAGGGCATGAAGCTATATAGCCTCTCAAACATCCCTCTCAGTGATGTATAGAGAGAATGTAGTGGACGACCATTTTGCTTGATGGTGAAGATATCATGCTGGAGTTGCAGAATCTTTGTCTCGTTCTTGGCCTGAGAGTATGTGGCCGCCAGAATGTCCCACATATCCTTCGCTGTGGGTTGATGGAGAATATCATTGGCAATCTCAATTGCCAATGTGCCAGATAGCCAGACTTTGGCATATGCATCGTCAGCCTCCCAGGAGGCATAGGTTCCAGTCTTCTCAGCAGGCTCTGATTCGGTAAGAATATGCTTCTTACCCGTAGACTTCATCATGCTCATGAACTGCATTGCCCATAGTTCATAGTTGGTACCATCCATCTTGACAATAGGCGCAGGACCACGGAATGCGCCAATAGATGGGATATCTGCCTTGCTCTCTGACATATTGCAAAACAAAGACTGGAACGACTGACAAATGATATGTTTTGTCTACAATACCATGGATGGGGGTAGTTGCATGTGTAGACTTCAAGCAACTATCCCCATAAAGAAGTTTGTGCTAAGACCTATATGCACAAAGAAGTTGCGCACAGGCCGCACAAGGGAGCACCGTTGACGCACGGCTGAGGCGCACAGGGGCTTGTGCTAGCGCACGGTTGATGCACGCAGGAACAGGGCACAGCGCGCAAGGATGCGCAGGGGGGGGCTGTGCACGCAGGTGCTGCGTGTGCGGCACGCTAGGGCTGCGCGTGCGGCACGCTATGGCTGTGCACGGGCTGCACAGGGGCTGCGCTAGGGCAGCGCAGGGGCTGCACAGGGGCTGCAGGGGCAGCGCCGGGGCTGCGCAGGGGCTGCGTCTGGTAGAGGCGGCGGCGTTGAGGGCACGCCGATCGAGAGAGAGAGAGAGAGAGAGAGAGAGAGAGAAGAAGGCCGGCGGGTGGGGTGTTAGGGTTAGGGTTTCGAGAACTCCGGTCTAGGACCGTCGCTCTGATACCATGTTGGGAAAAGAGAATGAGATGATTTCTATTCCATAGCCCTAGGCTCTCTTATATAGGAGAGTAGCCTATGGGTAAATTACATAAAGAGCATAACAAGAAAAGAAAATAACGAAGAGGTACAATAACTCAATATGCGTCAACAGATATAAATAGGTGATTTGATTTTAGGTTTCAATATTGTTATTGTCCTAGTAGTTTGGATTCTTTTTCAGGCGTCAATTCGTATGAAAACTTTTGTTTTTTACAATTTTTGTAGGGTTCACTTGTGATGTAATATTATTAGAAATTAAAAAATGGCAAATACAATACCAAATACAAGTCAGGTTCATTTGTGCTCCAAGGATCAATAGCAGTCACTGTTGTTGAACTTGCAAATATCCAAAACTTGGTTTAATTTTTGGACCTGTTTCCCATGAATTTTTGACGTACTTATAATATTAGGCTGGGGTGCACCTCAATTTTGAGGGGGATTGTCTGTGAAAGCAGTTGCCTGGACATGTTATGCTTGGGCTTGCATAGGGGTAAGGTGGACCACCTGAACCACGGAGGAGAAAACATGATAACCCATTGGATTGACCAATTCAGGGCCATCAACCATTGTCCCCTTGATCTAATCAGAATCTTTAAGTGAATTAACTGTCTTAAATCACCTTAATTCCATTTGATTGCAGAAAAAATTGGGCAATGTAAAATTTGGGATTGATTTCGGAGATTGACGAGCCTTGGTTCAGTATGTAATAGATCCTATTGAAAAGTTGTAAGCAAGCTTGCCAGAATCTTTAAGTGAATTAACGTTCTCAAATCACCTTAATTCCATTTGATTGCAGAAAAATGGATGCAATGTAAATGTTTGGATTTTTTTCGGAGATTGATAGGCCCGGGTTCAATATGTAATAGATCCTATTGAAAATTTGTAAGCAAGATTGCCATCTTTAGAATTAGATGCAAGAGCTGAATTGAAATGATGGTGGAAATCAAAGGAGAATAGCAGGTTCAGCCATTACCAGAGATGAATTGCATACTAAGGAATATCTAAGCGTTGCGCTACTATGCCCCTTGTGCCCTTCTACATATAAATGTATAAATTATATAATGCATGTATATTATATATTTACGTATAAAAACATGTATAATATTTTAAAAATATGGATAATGTTCTTTTTTAGTATTTTAAGGGCATTTGTCAATATCTTTGTACTTTTCTTATATGGTATTATAATAATATATTTATAGGTGTAGCAACATATATACTATTGAAGTATTTGTTATATGCATCACTTGAGTTGTGGATGGGTAAATGGATCACTCCAGGATCCATTTATCACATCCAAGTCTTTATTCCCACATCTACCAGTTGTGAGATGTGGAGACTTAGTGAGGGCTATATAAGAAGCCCCTCACTCTCTGTATCCGATGAGAAAGTGCAATGCATACATCAGTCCTTTGAGGCATTCTACCGTTGTTTCATCCTGCTCCTTAGGTAGTAGGGTTCCACAAAAATCTCATTGTTCAATATTTCTTTATTCTTTTTATCTGATACGCTTCCGCATTCTATTTTCTAACATGGTATCAGAGCTGGTTGATTCTCGAGGATTTCATGTTCGTTGTTATTGTTCGAAAATCAAGAGAAAATTCATTCTTTGATTATGTTCTTGAAGATTTATTGTTCACTCAAGTTGGAATTCATGTTCTATGGTTTCTTTTGAAACCCTAACTCTGAATGGGTTTCATTGTTCCAAGGCGCAACCAACAGTATGGGAAGAAAGCCACCTCCAGGCTTCCTCACACATCACCTTAACGACGATGCATCATCCGCAAATCCCACAGGCGGCACCGCTTCCAGTTGAAGGTTGCGGCGACGCAACTCCTCCAGGCCTCGTGTTGTATAACCCTCCTCACGACCACATCTTCACGAGTTGCTGCTACCCCAGGTGGAACTCCTCCAAGCGGTGCATGGAGCCCCCAAAGCGGTACTCCTCCATTCTCTCCATCTCCATCTCACGCAAGGTGAAGCTTCAAGAGGAGCCTCTAGACCCCAGTACGGTACCACCCTAGTTCAGGTGGCGCACCCTCGCGCAACGCCCCTCCTCCTGCAGCGGTGGTGCTTCAGTGGTAGGCACCGCTCTTTCAGTTCCTCATGATGTCGCTCTTCCAGAAGATCCTCTCGGTTTTAGCGACAATACTGCCCTTTCCTATGGGGTGCGACTCTAGGGGGCGTTATATCCCCGCTCCTCCCAGGTGCTTCTCCCATCTTGTAGTCGAAGAGACCTCACAGGCGATGCAACACCATCACGCGTCGCCCCTTTCGATCACGAGCTCCAGGAGGTGCATAACCTCCAGCGGCACTCCTCCCTCATCTTGCAGGCAACTGTGGCAAGAAGAGGTCCCCCATCGGGGTTGTGGTTCGTTCGAGAAAGGGTTCCTGTGAGAAAAATTGTATGAAAAAAATGAATGGAAAAACCGTAAAAAATGTGAACAATGTATCTGGAAAAAAAACAAAACAATGGGGAGGTGACAACTATAAAAAAGGAATGAAATAGCTGAAAAAATATTTTAAAATTTTTTGATATTGAAAATCGAAAAAAAGTGATGCCTTATTTGGTTTTGACTCCCCATTTCTCTTATCTTCTTCCAACTTTGTCTATGGCATTGTTTTCCAACAAGTATGTGAGAAAGGGGGAGTTGTGTAGAGTTCTTCGACCATGATTCAGATTTCAAGTCAGATTCAGATTTTCTCAAGATAGCAAGATTGTTCAAACTCTACAAATATTTAGAGTCGACGTTAGATTGATTTCGAGTCTTCAGCTTCAGACACACGCATGCGGTCTTTTTCAGATGTGCACATGTTTGCCATGATTGTTTGTGGTCCTCATCTTTTGTGTTTCGGCCAGGATTTTCATGTGATCCATAGGAATTTTAGAGTAGAGATCTCATTCCCTATGCCATGTGGGCTAGGATTTTCATGTGGTTTCATAGGGACTCCAGAGTAGAGCTCCCATTCTCTGAGCCAGTATGGGAGAGATCCAGTTCTCCGATGTGGAGACTTTCAGATTCCATTCTCCAATGTTTGTGAACTCCTGTACGAGATCCTTCTGAGGTTCCTATAAGAGAGAACCCACTTTGAGGTCCCTATGAGAGAGACCCATCTTCACAGATCTACGTATGGATAATTAGCGACGTTCTTTATTCGACCCTTTCAGAGATGGAACAGTTGTCCACATTGTTGTGGCATGCCAGAGTTCTCTAGGTAGATACTCATTTCTAGTTGCAGTTACTCTGACAGTCGTGATACATGCTCTTCGATGAGGAGATTCAGTTTGACTCACACTCCAGCCTGTTCGTCCTCCTCACTTGCATGACATGAGAAGCAACGTCCTCAACAACGACCGATCGTTGTTCGCGTTGAGTTGATATTGTATGTAGTGTCTTGTATCGTGATTTGAGTTTCTTTTTGTTTGTCCTGGCTAAGCATTGCATGCTCCAACTTAAGGGGGAGTGTTGAAGTATTGGTTATATGCGTCACTTGAGTTGTAGATATGTAAATGGATCACTCTAGGATCCATTTACCACATCCAAGTCTTTAGTCCCGCGTCTACCAGTTGTGAGATGTGGAGACTCGGTGAGGGCTATATAAGAAGCCCTTTACCCTCTGTATCTGATGAGAAAGTGTAATGCATACATCAATCCTTTGAGGTGTTCTCTTGTAGTTTCATCCCGCTCCTTAGGGAGTAGGGTTCCACATAAATCACGGTGTTCAATATATCTTAATTCTTTTTATCCGATACGCTTCCGCATTCTATTTTCTAACATATACACCGAGTGTCTTCCTTTGTAAGTAGGTTTATTGGTACCTATTAGCTTTCGAAGTATTTTTGTGTTTCATTTTTTTTGAAGTCTTTGTATTTCATATATTATGTACATTTTTATAAATATGTAAATATTGCATTTTTGTTTTGGATGTTTTTAGGTTTTTTGTAAATCGCGGAATTTATATTTTAAGCTATATATACATAATTAGGATTTTGTAAAGAAGATATTCTTAGGCACGCCCAACTGCTATGTAATTATTAGAGTTAATTTGTTATTTAGCTTTTTTTTGTTTTTAGTCGAGTCCTATAACCACTTTGGTGGGCCTTTATGTAATTCTCATTTTTTAGCTCCCCACTGTATAAGAAATTTTAGACCTATTGAATAAAGCGAGCCATTCATTCTCTATTGTTTCTCTACATGGTATCAGAGTGATGCCCTAGACCAGAATCGTTCCTGAATTCCCACCACCACGACCGACCCTTGTGTCATGGATGTCTATCAAGACTAGCCTATCGACCCGAAGTATCGTCTGTTCTTCTTGGCTTCGTGCAAGCCTCTCCCTCACAATCAAAAGGCCCCATGCTATGCCATAGATCTACAAGTTCCTTCAAAGATCCTCTCTAGGACTTTGCCCTAGGTTTGATCACCAGGTTATCCATTAGGTCATCGCGCAAAATTCTCTAGTTTTTGCACTCTATTCCTGACCTCTGTGGAGTATCACCCTATGTAAGGCTTCCATGCCTTCCAAGCTTTTTCCTAGTGCATAGTTCATGATATCATGAGATATCAACAATATGTCATTGATATATTGGTATCGACGAGATGAAGGTCTTGATATTTGTTGAAATCTGAGAAGCAGAAGCGGAATCGATAAACAAAATAATAAACATGAAGAACAAAGATTTAACGTGGAACCTTACTCCCTAAGGAGCGAGATGAAACCACGGGAGAAGCCCTCAAAGGGGATGGATATTACATTGAATTTCTTAATGAGTACATGGAGTGAGGGGCTCCTCATATAGCCCCTTAGGCAGACCAGAGCCCCACCGCTCATCCATGTGGGGCTAAACATGAGTGGGGTAATTAAATCTTGGTGAGATCCAATTACCCACCTATTACATTCTCTAACACTCCCCCTCAAGATGGAGCTGAGAAAGCTGCAACTTGCAAAAAAAGAAAGTGTACAACACATCTTCACACGATACATCACAAGAACACATGTCCGCTTCTGGTAGAAGGCCTCACACGAGGACAGGTCTGCAGCTTTTAGGACATCGTAACTTATCTCTGCCATGCCTGTAGAGCCGTTGCGATATCATGCCATTTGAACGTATATATGTACTAATCTTAGTAGTTAGCTTATCAAACCCTGCTCGAGGACTCTACTTCAGGCTATAGCTGGCCGTACGAAGTCTACACACACATACCCCTTGATTAACTTAGGGGTTGCATCATATACACCTCCTCCTCGAGGTCTTCATTGAGAAAAAAACATTATTCACATCTAGTTATAATAGAAAGAATAATGCATATAGATCCCATTTTGATGATCAGGGAGAAAGCCTTGAAGTAATCCATACCATAGGTCCACGTGAAGCCTTTAGATACCAAATTGGCTTTCAATATGTCAATAGAACAATCATGTGACTGTTTGGTTGTGAAGACCCATCTGCATATCACATGCCAGACTCCCGGGGGCACGACACAAGATCACATATACCCTTGGATGTTAGTGCATCCATCTCCTCATCAATGCTTTTCGTTAGTCATGGTCCTGTATTGCACTGTGATGATCTTGGGGAACAGAAACAATCATTAGAGCATATGTAAATCTCTTGTCACAATTGGATAAAGCATCCATAGAAGTAAAATGTGTCATATGATGTAATGTAAATTGCATTTTTTATTTCTGCAGAGCTACATGGAGTTTTTGAGGAGCATCCGGTGCAGTGATGGTGGGAACACTTAAAGAAGGCACACTATCCTCTAAATAAGGAACATGCAAAGGTACACAAGCATGTAAAGTTGTGTATTTGCATTTATCAACAATAGGTGATGGTGATAGCTTCAAGGGGATGTCACTGACAGATTGTGTAAATCTAGTTAGTCTGTTTAAATAAGGTGACATCAGCAAATATATAATAATGATGACATGTAGGGTTGCAACACATGTACCCTCTTTTGAATATGAGAATATTCATGGAAAATACAATTGATAGCACGCGGACATAATTTATCTACAGTTTGAAATTGTGTATGAATGCGGTGCAACCAAAATTCTCAATAGAAGTGGAAATGGTTCCTCGTCTGGTCACAAGATTGAGAAAGAAGTCACCCCCTTGAGGACAGAAGATGGGACCCTATTGATGATGCATGTGGCAGTGAGAACAACATCCCCCCAATGGATTTTGGGAGCCTTTATGTGAATAAGCATTATATAAGCAATGTCAAGAAGGTGGCGATGCTTTCTTTTCGCTAACCCATTATGCTGTGAGGTATACGGACATGAGGTCTGGTAAAGGGTTCCTTGAGTGACAAAGAAAGATACCAAGTCTCGTTGAGTGAACTCAAGAGCATTGTCAGTCTTGATAATCCAAATAGATGTAGAGAAAGATGTTTTAATTAGCTGAAAGATAGACTCAACAATGATATTAATCGGTGGCCATTCCTTGATTAAATAGACCCAAGACGGCCTACTGTAATCATCTACAAAGATAACAAAGTATCTATGATTGGCAATAATACGGACATGACAAGATCCCCAAATATCACAATGAACTAAACAGAATCGTAATGATCGACGTGGCTCAATCCTAGGTAGAAAATAAGTCTGATGGTGTTTGCTGAATTGGCAGGCTTCATACTCAAAAGGTTTTAAGGAGAACAATTCGAGAAACATTTGGGAAAGAGCTTTAGTGGATGGGTGTCTGAGATACAAATGCCATAGGAATGGGTCGATAGACATGGAGACAACTCCTACAAAGGTTGAATTAGTTGGGACATCAAGGTAATAAAGAATGTTTTTCTCATATCCCCCACCAAAAATTTTCATTGTCCGGATATCATGAAATAGCAATGGAACTCATCAAAAGTCACTTGACAATTCAATTCATCACATATCTTATGAACTGATAAGAGGCTTAGAGGAAAATTCGGTGGGATGTAAATGCCAGAGATCCTAAGCAAGGAGAACTCCATAGTCCCAACAATGGTAACAAGAGAATGAGTACTGTTGGCTAGCCAAATCGACTTCGCAGTGGTAGAGGGTTGAGAAGAGGTTAGGAAATTGCGTTCTCTAGTCAATTGAGTAGACGCACTGGAGTCAATGATCCAGGTCGGTGCTTTAGCTGAAGCAAAGTTGCTTACAATACCTAAGGTAATAACAAGATGCATAGTAGAAGAAGCCTCACGAGGAGTAGAGCTCTACGGAAGCTTCATTAGTTGCATGATAAAAATCACTTGATTGCTGAGGAACACCTTGAAGGCCCGAGACCAGAGCACGTAGTTAGCCGTGCCCTTGAGTCTGATAGAAATCCCATACACTATCATAGAAGATGTAGTATACATGGGCTTGGCCTCGATAGAATTTGATGCCATCTCGGTCAAATATATGATTTAAGACGTAGTTATAGGAACTCAAACAATCATGAAAATATAATATGTATTCCTTGTTTTTTTAACGTAAGCTTCACGCACAAAAATCATCAGGCACCATACTGCAAGTCATGTGCGTGGGTTTGATGCGTACATGTTGGAGTATTTGGTAGTGCACCTATTGAGTTGTAGCAGGGTAAATGGATCCTGGAGAAGATCCATTTACCCCATCCAGTGTTTAGTCCCATACCGCCTGTGGATGGGACTTGGAGGCTCTGGAGAGGCTATATAAAGAGCCCCAGACCTCCTGTACTTATTGAGAAAGTGCAATAGAGAAACACGCCCCTTTGAGGGCTTCTCCCGTGGTTTCATCCCGCTCCTCACGGAGTAGGGTTCCACGTTAAAATCCCGCGTTCTTATTTTGTTCTTTATCTTTTCCATGTTCGCTTCCGCATGTTTATTTTATAACATGGTATCATAGCGGGTTCGAATCTCGTGGGATTATTGTTGAAGATTTATGTTTATATTTTTTTTTCGAGATTCAATAATTGTGTTCAGATTGACTCCAGTTCAATATCATGTTCTAGGGTTCTCTTTCAAACCCTAATTCAAGGTTGGAGTCGCAAATCATATCGATCGTGCGAGCATCACGATCTCCCTCCTTGCCGAACATGCTTGCTAGACGACGAAGAAGCTCCTCTCGGCGATCTTTCTCCCACGCGCCTCTCTCACGGTCTTTCTCACCATGGCGCGCAGACCCACCAGGCAGAAGGAGCCATCCCCGTCACGCGAAAGGTATCCAGGCGACCTTTCCCCTCCTCGCTGGTGGCGTGCAGCCCTAGCGGGCGACATGTACTCGTGCGGCGCGGGGCCATCAGCGGCGCGCCCCAAATGTCAACGGCAACAAAAGAGGCGGCATCGTGCATCTTTCTCCCTCGCACAGGCGAGGTCTCCTCCAGAAGCGAAAGCATCATCGTTTCCTTTCCAGCCCGATGCTCCAGGCGAAGCCACCAAGTCTGCGTCCGCTCCAGGGATCTCGCCATAACCACCTCTCCACACGATGCGGCCTCGCGCATCCCCAGATTTCGCCATCACCCCCAGGCGTGCATCCACAATCCCTTCCGCGATCGAGCGACGTACTCATTCGGCGACTGCAAGTCTGCAACTTCACCTCTGTGGCGGTGCAGCCCTTTCCTCCAGATCCGAGCGTCTCCACATGACGCGCGAAGCTTCTCTCCTCTCAAGACCCCAGGCGGCGAGTGGCGGCGCACCCTCCAGGCCTCCAGGTGTGCAACGCGCGCGATCTCCTGGCGCGCGATCTCCTTCGGAGGCGGCGCCCCTTCCTCGGCGAAGCTCCAGATCGAGCTTCCCCTGTCGCAGATCCCCCTCCCTCCCAGAGGCGGCGGGTCGAGGTTTTTTTTCCCCGTGGGAACCCTAAGGCGGGGCCACACCATTTATAAAAAAAAAATGTGTTTTGGGTTATTTGTTTGAAGAGCCCAGGGGACTGGTTTGTTAAAAAAGAGAGAGAGAGAAAAAAAAGGAAAAGAAAAGGAGAGAGGGATGCAATGTTTTGAGCCCATGAGGGCTCCATTCGTTAAAAAAAAATTGTGTGTTGAAAAAAAAGCAAGAAAAAAATATTGTGAAAAGGCGCGTACATTTGAGAAAAGCCGTACGCAATTTGTCAAAAAAAAGAGAGGATGTTTTTTCTTTTAAAAAAAAAAGCCGCGTACAAAGAAAAAGTCGTACGTAATTAAAAAAAAAAGAATTTGCAAAAGCTGAGAAAAAAAAAGACTGCGGTTTTAAAAAAAAATGAAAATGATGATGTTTGAAAAGCAAAAAAAAATGATGAAGTTGGCTTTTTGACGTTTTACCCCCATCATTATTGTCTTCTCCCAACTTGGTCGACGTCCGTTTTTCCGACAAGTATGGTAGAAAGGGGGAGTATATGTAGAGTCACAGGTCTATTCAGATATTTCAGATCCAGATGTCAGATTATCCAGACCTTTCAGATTCCAGACTCTACGATTATTCAGACTCGACGATTGTCTTCCGAGTCTCCAGTTTCAGACACGTACGAGTGTGCGGTCATTGTCAGATGGGCATAAGTTGCCATCATTGTCAGAGGTCACCATCATTCTTGTTGTTGTCAGGTCAGAGTTTTCATGTGAACCATAGGGACTCCAGAGTAGAGGACCATTCCCTTGAGGGCAAGGGTTTTCATGTGGTATCATAGGTACACCAGAGCAGTGCACCATTCTCTGAGCCAAATGGGTGAGACCCAGTTCTCCGACGAGGAGACTTCAGGTGCAGTTTCAGACTCGATGGTCAGATTCCGAGTCTTCAGTTGACTCACACTCCAGCCCGTTCGTCCTCCTCACCTGCACGGCATGAGAAGCAACGTCCTCGACTGCAGCATGTACGCGTTGGGTTGATATTGTCCGTAGTGTCCTGTAGCGTGAGTTGAGTTTCTTTCTGTTTGTTTGTCCAAGCTGAGCATTGCATGCTCCAGCTTGAGGGGGAGTGTTGGAGTATTTGGTAGTGCACCTATTGAGTTGTAGCAGGGTAAATGGATCCTGGAGAAGATCCATTTACCCCATCCAGTGTTTAGTCCCATACCGCCTGTGGATGGGACTTGGAGGCTCTGGAGAGGCTATATAAAGAGCCCCAGACCTCCTGTACTTATTGAGAAAGTGCAATAGAGAAACACGCCCCTTTGAGGGCTTCTCCCGTGGTTTCATCCCGCTCCTCACGGAGTAGGGTTCCACGTTAAAATCCCGCGTTCTTATTTTGTTCTTTATCTTTTCCATGTTCGCTTCCGCATGTTTATTTTATAACAGTACAATACACAGACCTCGCTGCAGAACTTTGAATAATCAAACCTTAAATTTCTGATCGGTAATTTTGTAATTACCTGAATAAGCAGAACTTAAATTTCTGATAATTATAATTTATGGAATTTGTACAGTATTTTCTGTAGATCTTGAAGAATAGACTTTAACTTTCATCCAGCACTCCAGAAATTCGGATCTCACGCAAATAGCAAATGCATATCAAGCTCAGCTATGTAACACCACTGTAGATATACTGTAGAGCCATTACTGTAGTGCTACATTAGACACATTATTCTAGCACTACGGTAGATGCATTACTGTAGAACGAGTAGCCCTTGCTTTGCTTTGGAGGAAAGCGTATAACCATTGAAGGAGGGTTACGCCTAGGCAAAAAGTTGCGTTGCTGAGAGACCTAGACGGAGGTCGAGAGAACGTGGTTCACGCCTTCTCGTGGCCGAGAAAAGTGGACGTAGGTGGCGGAGGGCAGTTGGTACAAGCCCCACTCTAGGACCGTTGCTCTTATACCATGTGGAGAATGATGTGAGAATGAAAGACCTGTTGTATTCAAGGGGTCGTGGGCTTCTCATACAGCGTGAAATTCTAGAGAGCCAAAAAGAGAAATTACATAAAGGAGCTCAAGGGTTACTGAATCAATAATAAAATGTACTAAGCCTTCTCCCACTACAAGTAGGGTCGGCTACATGGATTCTTGCTCAAATCCATGTTGAAAGATTCGACTATTTTTCACGCTGGCCGTCGACTACCTAACGCAACCACTGCAAGAATGGGATTTGAACCCTGGTCTTTTGTGTGGTAGACACACTGTACTACCACTAGACCATTAAGTGGGTTCTAAGGGTTACTGAATCAATAAATAGATAAATAAATTAATAAGAAATAATCCAATAACAAAACTCTAGCGTATTATGTGTTTTATTTTATCTCATGCATTACATATTTCTGAGTCTTGTATGCATTAATGTTATTTTCTGCCGTTTACATGTCTTATGCTAGATATAGCCTCATTGGTATCATGCTTAAGTGTAGAGAGCGAATACCAAAAAAAGACCCAACCAACCAGAGAGATGTTGTTGACTCAGGCTATATGCTGACCAATTTTCATCTTTCTTTAGTTAGAATGATAGTGTTAACATATGACAACTTCACTGCTGCTGTCCATGTAGCAAAGAACTACAAGTTTTATGATAAAAGAAAACATGTTGTTGTTGATTGACATTTTACAAGGAATCTTATTTGGTAAGAACTTTTGCAGGTATCTATATTTCTTCAGCAAACCAAACTGCAGCTATATTCATCAAAGTTCTTTCCAAGGCAACTTTTGAGTGATGTTGTCACAAGCTAAAATATTAGATATTCATGCTCGAACTTGAGGTGTAATTTTAAAGTATATGAGAGTTAACCTCTTAGGATTAATCTTGTATTTTTTTTCTTTCCCATTTAATATTCCGAACTCTGTACTTCTCTTTGTATTGATGGGTAAGGTTAATTATCAATTAATTATCTCATCAATAGTGACAAATGGCGGACGTCCTAGTGAACCAATTTAATTTTCTCACTGGTGTATTAGTGGTAAGGGATCTATTTTGCTAGATGATGGGGAAATTGATGGAGATGTTACTCATAGAATGAATGTAGGTTGACTAATGTGGAGAGGAGTTTCTACTATTTAATGTGATAAAGAAAATTCCTTTAAAAATCAAAGGGAAGTTTTACAAAGCATGCGTGAGACTTGCTATGTTATGGATCTGGATGTTAGCTTATGAACTATAGACATGTGCAGAGAATGACATTAATAGAAATGAAAATGTTAAGATTGATGTATGGTCAAACATGTAAAGATCATATTTTGAATGATGCGATTAGAAGGAAAGTTGATATAGCTACGATAGAGGATGAAATGAGAAAACCGCTTAAAATGGTTTGGTTGTTTGCAAAGGAGGTCAGTTGATGCACCCGTTAGAAGATGCGAGTTTTGGGATGTTGAGTCGACTAAGAGAAGGCGAGGAAGGCCCAAGAAGTGGTGGGATAGGACTATTTGAAGGGATCTTATTTTTTGGATCCAAGCTCGAAAATGACCCAAGATAGATTTGAATGAAGGTAAATAATCACTGGCTACAACACTATTTAATGTTAGCAAAGGCTTTGTTGTTGTAGTTCATTGTTGGTAAATTTCTTAGCATATGATTTCTTTTGGTATTTGAGTTCTTGCTTTATTAGAAGTATGTTAGTGTGAATTCTAATAAAGGAATAGTAGATTTTGTGAAACCATGTGGTTTGCTTGACGAGTCTATCATATAGAATTCCTTTGCCAAAAGTCCACTATTTTCCCAATTCTTTTTAATGCAAGGTATTGATTATGCCCCCAAGCAAGTTCAAATCAAAGTACCGCTCATACTCCATTTATTGTAGTGGTTGTCGCTACTCTGGCAAGGGCAAATTTTGGTAATCATGATCATCATGGCTACTAACTGCATTTGACTCTTCAGCTTTGGTTATCTTCTCCCGTATGTACACGGTATGTCTTGATTGAACACTTGTATTGTAGGCTTCGTGGGTAGTCAGTTTTTTGGTCTATTTGGAATATACCTAGTTTTGTGATCAATTCCTTCAGTTGGACTTTAGTTTTTTAGTAATAAGACTGCCATATTTGTAGTTAATTGTTGATGGTTCTGTTGTCTCTTTGAGTAGTTAGGGGCTTTTGCTATATGTAATTTTGGCCTTCCCCATATTTCGAAAGGTTGGTTCCAAACTCATTACGAAGGAAGCTAATAAAACTTTATTAACTTTGCATCGTGGAAACACGGAATATTTAGCAAACTATTTGCTTAAAACATTGAATGTTCATCGTATGATTACGAAATTTCAACATAACAATTTGTACTTTGCGAAATCATTAAATTAAATCAACAATTTTCCTAATATGGTTTCTAATATTTTTAATATTTCAACATAACAATTTGCACTCGAATCGTGCAAGTTATAGACGGATATAAAGAAGGGAGGTAGAGGAGGCTTTGAAGGTTATGAGACCTGGGAAAGGTGTAGGACGGGATGACATCCCTGTAGAAGTATGGAGAGTTTTAGGTGAGTGCGGTTTGACTTAGCTTACAAATATATTCAATGTTATTTGGCAAAGCAAGAAAATGCTTGAGGATTGGAGGGGTATCATGGTGCCTCGTTTAGGGTTTATCCCTTTACAACTTTTGGGCATCTCGTTAATGTAACTCTCTCTCTTTATTGAATATACGAAGGTGCTATCTCCCAACTTGGGAGACTACCCAATGCGATTTCATAAAAAAACTATTGAAGCCATCCATTTGCTTAGAAGAACAATGGAAATTTATAGAGCTAAAAAGAAGAACCTCCATATGATCTTTATTGATTTGGAGAAGACTTATAATTCTGTCCTACGAGAGATATCGTGGAGAGTTTTGAAGAAGAAACAAATACCTGCCCTATACATTAACCTCATAAAGCACATGTATGATAGGGCTTTATCCTGTGTAAGGACCTTGTCTGGGAAAACTGGATATTTTGACATCAACATTGGTTTACATCAAGGTTCAACATTGAGTCCATTTCTTTTTACTTCGATTATGGATGAGTTGACAAGTCACATTCAGGATGAGTTATCTTGGTGTATGTTATTTGCCGATGATATTGTGTTGATTGGCAAGACTAGAGATGGAGTAAATGAGAAGCTTGAAGTCTGGAGACATGAGTTGGAGACTAAAGGATTTTGTATAAGCAGGGCTAAGACGGAAAATTTGGAGTGCACCTCTGATGGAAGCAATGGTGAAAGAACTAAGGTGAAGATTGGTGATGATAACATTCTTAGAATTTAGATATCTGAGATCTATTTTGCAACATGATGGGGAAATTGATGGAGATGTTACTAAGATGCCGTTCGTTTACCGGGTTAAACCGCCCCTGGGGTGGTTTAACCCCCTTACCCCATATTTTCTCACTCCACATGGGTCCCACGTTTTATCTTTTAAAAAAAATTAAATCAATCAAATCTATATCATCAATTCCATCAAAAAATAATATACTATACCATCTTATCATATAAAAATTATAAAATACTCCACTTCTACTTTTTCAAACTCCAATACAATCACATCGCAATAACTACTCACTTTTTCAAACTCCAATACAATCATATCACAATAAACCCACTTCTAACCCACCCCCAGTTTAACCCTCTATCCAAACACCAAAACCCAAAAATGGGTTACCCGCTACCAGGTTAACCCACCTAAACCCACTATCCAAACACACCCTAATAGAATAAATGCAGGCTGGCTGAAGTGGAGAGGAGCCTCTGTTATTCTCTGTGATAAGAAAATTCTTTTAAAAATTAATGGAAAGTTTTACAAAGCATCCGTGAGACCTGCTATGCTCTATGGATATGAATGTTGGCCTGTGAACCAGAGACATGTGTGGAGAATGGCTGTAGCAGAAATGAAAATGCTAAGGTGGATATGTTGACACACACGTAAATATCAGATTTGGAATGATGCATCAGAAAAAAAGTTGGTGTAACTCCGATCGAGGATAAGATGTGAGAAAACCGCTTAAGATGGTTTGGTCATTTGCAAAGAAGATCGGCTGATGCACCAGTTAGGAGATGCGAGTATTGGGATGTTGAGACGGTTAAGAGAGGGTGAGGACGACCCAAGAAGTATTGGAAAAAGACTATACGAAGGGATCTTAGTTTTGTGGATATAAGCTCGGGATTGATCCAAGATAGATCTGAATAGAGGCGAAGAATCCATATAGCCATCCCTACTTAATTGTGGGAAAAGGTTTTGTTGTTGTTGTTGTGGTTTCTAATATTTTAATGAATATTGAGATGAGATTTAGGGGTTATCTCTTGAAGCGTGGGTCTCTAAAGAAAGAGACTTCCTCAATCAAGTTCAATCATCTCGTGGGCACAATGATGAGTCACACAGCTTCCCACAAACTTCGATGCCATCTTCTTGATCTTGTCCACACAAGGATGATTAAGCTCTTGATTTCGTTGCATAAAATCAATCCTTCTTCACGGGTGAGGAGCGTGGAGGAGGTGATCTTCTCCTAAGAAGGTCACACCCAAGGAGAAAAGAGATGCTTGAGAAGGTGGACGCGTAGGGCTTGAAGAGTAGACGTGTATGAGAAGTGAATTCTCAAGACTCTTCTTCTTCAATTTAATTCTCAAGGCAAGAGAATTTCGGGATGCATAATCATACTTTAAAAAGGGAGGCTTTGCCCTCCCTTTTATAGCAAGGGTGGACGTCCACGAGAAACCTTCTCCTCATGGTGGACGTCCACCATATGGTCCATTGAATTATGGATTAAGGGTAGTCCTTATTCAACAAGATAAAAGGACTTGATTTATCTCCTTTTTAATACCAATTAAATTAATTGATAAATAATGCAACAAATCAATTAAACTTGAGAGCCTAATCCAATCAAGACTCTCATTGTACACTTGTTGTTTGGATTGAATTTGATGCGTAATTATCATTATGATAACCCAATTATCATAATTGGTGATTTTATGAGAAATACCTTTGAAGTTTGTGAGTCATATTCATAAATCCAAATCAAAATATAAATCCAATTTAGATTTAAATTCCAATGTGAATTATATTCACATCTATGCCTTGCAATAATTATTATAAATCATTATTCATATTATTTAATTATATTTGTGATTCATATTCATAAAAATACCCTTATAAATAATAAATATGACAATAATAATTATTATTTTATCAATATTCACATCAAATAATATGAGTCCTAATCTAATTAGGACTCATGAGATACAAATACAAAATTTGGTGATAATGTCAGGGGAGATCGTATTATCCACGTATAGTGACTTGAAATATGGATAACTATATGATTTCAGAGTTTATACATTTTTACAAAAATACGTCACTTACGAATGTTGAGCTTGTGCTATAATACTTTACACTCTAAATACGCTTAACGAAATGCATCACACTCTACATGAGCTGGAGAAAGTGCCAGTGAGCAAAATCTTATTTTCTTGACAATTTCTAATCAAAGTCCAAGCCATTTAGAATTTAGAAATGAGCTCAATGAGTGTTATTATTTCCATTTCTATTACCATTTCTATTTCCGACATTTGAATATTTAAAATGGAGTTGGAATTGGATATTGGATTCCAATGAAGTGAGACTTAATCCAATTAATTCTCAAATCATGAATCTAATCAATGGAGCCACTAAAACCCCATTCAGTTTCATCATTCCCTCAATGTGTTACCCTGTCGATGGAGAGCCCCCTTGTGTTACCCTAGTTCGATGGAGAGCCCCCTTGTGTTACCCTGTCGGCCTAAATAAAAGCCCAAGTGGGTTGCGTCTTTTTTTTAAAAGGGAGGGATTTTATTTGAGGCCTAATTGGCCTCCTGCTGCCTTGTACTAAAAAAAAGAGAGACTGAAAAAAAGGGTGGCCTTTTTTTGAAAAAATGTGAAAAGCCGGAAAGATAATGAACAACTTAAATAGCTGAAAAAATAGTCGGAAAAAATGTTTTGAAAAAAAATTGGGAGAAGAAAAGTTGAGAAAAAATTGTGACGACTTGTTGATTTTTTGTTCTCTCATTTTCTTGTCTTCTCCTATCTTTGTTGATGTTATTGTTTTCCAACGAATATGGGAGAAAGGGGGAGTAGTGTGTAGATTTTCACATGCCAAATTTTCAGATTCTCCATATTTCAGGCTATCCAGATTTCAAACTCTGCAGTTCGTATCCAGATTCGACAGGTTGTTTCAGAGTCTTTAATTCGATTGCGGATATGCAATCATCAGTTGTGTTGTCCTCATCTTTATTTTTGGTCTCAGAGTTTTCATGTGATCCATAGGGACTCCAGAGTAGAGATCCCATTCTATATGCCATTGTGGGTTAAGGTTTTCGTGTGGTTTCATATGGACTCTAGAGTTGAGAACCCATTCTTTGAGCCAGTACGAAAGACCCAGTTCTCCGACGAGGAGATTTTCAGACTCCAATCTCCAACGATCGTGGACTCTGACGAGGATGTCTCTATAGTTTTTCATTCGGTCCTCTAGAGATGGAGCAGTTGTCCACATGATGCACAGTCTTCTACATGTGGCTAGCTAGAATACTCTTACATAGAGACTCATTGCAGTTTTAGTGACTCTGACATGAATAGTACAAAACACATGTTCTCCGACGAGGAGACCCAGTTTGACTCACACTGCAGCCCGTTTGTTCCTCCTCACCTGCACAACTTGAGAAGCAACGTCCTCGACAACAACCGATAGTTGTGTATGCGTTGAGTTGATATTGTCCCTAGTGTCTTGTATTGTGAGTTTGAGTGATCTCTTTCTATGTGTCCACATTGCATACTCCAGCTTGAGGGGAGTGTTGGAGTATGCGTCATGTGTTGGTAGGTAATTTTATCCCTCCAGGGTCTAATTACCACACCTACTTATGATTTAGTCCTACATCTACTATTTATAGCACTTAGAGAGTCAGTGGGGGCTATATAAGAAGCTGCATACCACCTATATCAGATGAGAAAGTTAAATGCAACATAAGTCCTTTGAGGCGTTCTCCTGTAGTTTCATCTCACTCCTTAGGGAGTAAGGTTCCATGTAAAAATCCCGCTGTTCTTTTATTTTTTCTATATCTCTGATTACACTTCCGCATTCTCGTTTTCTAACGTCAATCGATTATAATAGATTTAACCACAAGTATTCCCAATACTCATTCGTTCTTCATACCGGAAGACTTTGATATATCTGAAGTTCAAACCTTAGTTTGATTGTCTTCTTTGAAATACATCAATATATTTCTCATATTATAATTGGGTAACAATATTAATCATATGCTTTCCAAAGGCATACATTAATTTCTCGAATTCTTGTCTTATTTCATAAACAAGACGACTATGTATGGAATTCATTTTGATTCCAAAATATCTCATGAGTGAGCTGTGTCTCTCAATTCATCAACTATGAACCTGTACGATTCCTTTGAGAGATCATACCTCTCATATGTCTTCATATGCACATCAACTCGCTGGTAGATGAACCTTGGTTAGGTCACCAACCTATTGGTCTGTCAAATGTGCACACTCAAACATATAGATGTATATCTCTCTTTGGTTAAAGCGTGCATGCTTAATCATGATGGTTACAATTTTGGCCTTAGTTTATCTCGACCTCATCAAGTCAACTCTTTGACTTGACTATCTCAACACATCTGAATCAGAATTCCTTTACAGAGGACTAGCATCAAGAAGTTGGTCGGAAATCAACCTTTAGAGAAAGATTGCCATCTCTTTCTTACATTGGAGATCTTCATGGAATACCACATGTTAAGTTAATTATGTCCTCCCAAATGCATGGTATCCAATATGGTAATGGTACACGACCCTAATTGTACCAGGGGACCTTAATATCAAGTGCATTCGCAAATATTCATTTTAGATGAACATGATAAAACAATAACTTTTGTTGGAAAAATAGAAAAAGGTGATTATGAAAGGCCCTAGGGTTCTCTTATATAGGAGAGGAACCTCTTGGGCAAATCACAAGAAGTAGAACAAAGAAATAGAAAATAAGACAACAATAATAAAGATAACTAATATCTCAACACTCCCCCTTAAGCTGGAGCGTAGATATCAATTAGACTCAGCTTAGAACAACATCTCTGATAAGGACCTCTGGCTAGGGCCTTTGTAAGTACATCTGACATCTGATCTCCCAAGCTGACATGTGTAGTGGCAATTAGACCTTTTGTATCATGTCTCGAGTATAGTGACAGTCCACCTCTATGTGCTTCGTCCTCTCATGAAAGGTTGGGTTGCTGGCAATGAAAAGAGCAGTCTAATTATCACATTGGAGGTGCATGGGAAGAGGTACCTCTATAGTTAGGTCAATAAGTACTAATCTGACCTACATCATCTATGTGCTAGCTTGTGTCATGGCCCTGTATTCCAACTCAGCACTTGATCTGACAACCACAATATGCTTCTTACTCTTCCATGAAACAAGAGAATTCCCTTTGAACACAACAAAACCTGATGTAGACTTTCTATCTTTTGGACACCTAGCATAATCTGCATCTGCACATGCTGTGACTGAGAGACATGTGCCTCTGCTGAAAAGAAGTCCCGTACCAGGTGACGTCTTTAGGTATCTCAGAATCACATGGATTGCATCCATATGTACCTGTCTGGGTTGCTCCATAAACCGACTCACTTTGCTCATGGCAAAGGCTATGTCGGGCCTGGTAATAGTCACATATAATAGTTTGCCAACAAGCTCTTTGTACCTCCTCTTGTCAACCTCCTCAGCTTCAAGCTCGGGTCAATAGGAGTAGTAGCAGATCTGCAATCTTCCATGCCTGTTTCTGAAAGAAGATCTGTAACATACTTCCTCTGGGTCATCACAACACCTCGCTGGTTCCTGCCAAACTCCAATCCAAGGAAGTAACGTAAATGTCCAATATCATTGGTCACAAACTGCTGACTTAGGAAGTCCTTGGCACACCGATTGCCCTGATCGTCATCCCCTGTAACAATAATATCATCAATGTAAACAAAAATGACAATAGTGCCTCTCTGGGTCCTCTGTACAAACAAGGAGTGTCCGGAAATCGATCTCACAAACCCCTGCTGCTCTAGTAAGTCCGAGAGCTTCTGGAAACCTTGCTCTTGGACTCTGCTCAAGGTCGTAGATAGCCTTGTGTAGCCTATAAACCTTCTGACACTCCCCTTCAGCAACAAAGCCAGGCGGATTCTACATGTAGACCTCCTCCTGTAGATCACCATAAAGGAAGGCATTCTTTACATCAAGTTGATACAGGGGCCAATCTCGTATCACAGCAACAGAAAGAAGAATACACAGAGTAGAATGTCTAGAAACTGGAGAGAAAGTATCCTGATAGTCCACCCCATATGTCTGGGTGAACCCGCATGCCACAAGTCTCGCCTTATAGCGATCCATGCTGCCATGCACATGGTGTTTCACAACGAACACCCATTTGCATCCCACAATAGATGCATCGACTGGAGCAGAAACAAGAATCCACGTACCACGTGAATGTAGCGTAACCATCTCCTCCTCCATGGCTAACCTCCACTGTCTGTCCTTTAGAGCCTCCTGATATGCTCGTGGTATCTCCACAACAGATAGTGTCAAGGTAAATTTCTTGAAATCCTCTAACAACCTGCTCATGGAAACCTGGGCTGTAAGAGGATAAGTAGCACACTGTCGTTCCAGCTTCTACAAAGCAATCGATACATCAAGATTATATGCCAAGTCTATAACGTGTGAGTTCCCCTCTTGAGAGGGCACCATCTCATCCTGTATGGAATCCTGCTGCACAGACAACTCAGTAGTGCCATCAATAGAAACAATGTGCTTAGTACATACCTGAGGCGTGCTGGATGATGGGCTAGGCTTGTGAGCACGAGGAATCGAGCGAGGCCTACGAGGAAAAAACGTGTGACAAAAACTGAGTAAGAGTAGGAGGTGAAGCCACAGGAGCATGTGGTAGTGGTGGTGGTGGTGATGGTGGTGGTGGTGGCGATAAAGGAGGTGGTGGTAGAGCAGGAGTAAAGGGTGGCAGAGGAACAACAATAGGAGGTGAAAGCATGTAGATCTCATCGTCAGAGTCAGAAGGGGTTAGTCTGTCACCTGTAGGAGAAAAAACATAACAAACTCAAAGAAAGTAACGTCAGCACTGACAAAGTACTTCCGCCTTAGCGGATAAAGCAACAGTACCCCTTCTGGGTACGAGAGTATCCAACAAACACACACTTGATAGCTCTAGGAGAGAGCTTGTCACGACCTAAAGAGGCATCATGAACGAAAGCTACAGATCCCAAACACATGAGGTGTAAGGGAGAAAAGATCATTCTTGGGAAACACAATCGAGAAAGGAATCTTCTCCCCCGACACAGATGAGGGCATGCGGTTCACCAAATAACATGCAGTAAGGACAACATCGCCCCAATAAGAGTGAGGAGCACAACTCTATATCAACAAGGTTCTGGTCACATCAAGTAAGTGACGGTGTTTGCGTTCGGCAACACCATTCTGCTTAAGTATAGGCACATGAGGTTTGATGAACAATGGCAAGAGATCTAAGAAACTCAGAAAGCTGTAAGGTGCAGAATCCTAAGGCAGTATCAGTGCGAAGATATTTTACCTAGCAGAAAAAAGATTCCCCACTTCATTAATAAAATATTTGATCACAGATCCGGCCTCAGACTTATTCTTCAAAAGAAAGACCTAAGAAATTCTAGAAAAATCATCAAGAGCCACAAGATAAAAACGATGTCCCTGATGATCAGGAATCCAACTTGGACCCCGGAAATCTAAATGAAGGAGCTCAAACAACTGGGAACTGCTCCGACTCTGACGAGATGAAAAGGAGGAACGATGATATTTCCCAAGTTGACATGCCTCACACTAAAAGGAGGATCTCGTGGAAATCTGAGGGAGAACATGACATAGCTTCTGCTGAGGAAGGTGACCAAAACGAAGGTGCCACAGATATGGAGAGACTGGTCCAATAGGTATAGTGGAAACGCCAAAATGAGGAGGTTGGACCTGTCTGTAGAGTCCTCGTTGCTCATGGCCACATCCAATCACCTTATCCGTGAGTATGTCTTGAAACACAAGAGAAGATGGATCAAAAGATGACCCGACAATGCTGATCCTTAGTATTCTGACTAATGGAAAGTAACTTCATCTCAAAATCAGGGGCATATAGAACATTCAGAAGACACATAGATGGCGTCAGATGCACCTCCCCCTATCCTGTAATTGGTAAGTGGTCGCCATTGGCAATGACAACCCATCTACCCGGTGGTATGGTCCTGTAGGACCTCAATTGTGCTCTGTCTCCTCATAGATGATGAGAAGCACCGGAGTCCATAATACATTATGTCATATCTATACCATTACTATTAGTGAAAGTATAAGCAATATCTGAGGAGCTCGAAGAGGCTTTAGCTACTGCATAGGTGGATGCCAAAGTGCCCACATAGCCTTGGTTGTGGGCTGATGGAGGCAATCTCTATTGCCAATATACCTGAAAGCCAAACCTTGGCATATGCATCATCCGCCTCCTATGAGACATTAACCCCAGTCTTGTCAGCATCCTCTTCCTCGTTAAGATTGTGTTTCTTACCTATAGACTTCATCATACTCATGAACTGCATAGCCCACAGTTCATAGTTTGACTCATCCATCTTCACAATAGGCGTAGGACCTCTGAAGGCTCCTGTGGAGGGAATATCAGCCTTGCTTTCAGGCATGATGACAAGAGAAGACTAGAGTTGTAGACTAGATAGACTTTTGTCTACACTGACATACACGGGTTCGGTTGCATGTGTAGACTTAAGCAACCAAACCCATCAAGAAGAAGACTCAGCGGGGGCCTATGCGACGGCGGGGCCTAGACGACGAGGGAAGAGGAGCCTAGGCGACAGCCGCGGTAGGCCGCGGGAGCCAAGGCGGCAGGGGCCTAGGCGACGGCCGAGAGACGCAGCGGGGAGGAGGCCCTCGGCGGGAGGGGTGGTGGACCTCGACGGGAGGAAGGGCCCTCGGCGGTGGACCTCGACGACGGTGGAGAGGTGCGGCGGAGATGCCCGATGCGGCGCGTGCGAGAGGGGCTTGAGGTGGGGGTTAGGGTTAGGGTTTTGGTACAAGAGCTCCGATGTAGGACCGCCGCTCTGATACCATGTTAGGAAAATAAAAAAAGTTGATTATGAGAGGTCCTAGGGCTCTCTTGTATATGAGAGGAACCTATTGGGTAAATTACAAGAAGTAGAATAAAGAAATAGAAAATAAGAAAACATTAATAAAGATAACTAATATCTCAACAACTTTTATTGCATTAATGGGTCGTCAAAGATTATAAGTCTAACGCATTAGTCATTGCAACTTAGGAAGGACAATTTGCTCCACTCTATCTTATCCTTAATACATGTCTACTTGTATGCATGTGAATGTTAATAGAATCTGGATGTTGTTCAAGAGTATTGTTGCATTATGCTTGGTTATCAGAGCAATTGCAAGATTAAGCAATTTACTAAGACTGGATATGCCCACACTTTAAATGGAACTGGTTTGTGGTACTTATGCTTTATCTTTTTATAGAGGGTCTCCGAGTTACAACTTTGTTTCTCCTTTCTAAATCACGATTGATTATTGTGTTTGTCGAGATATTACTCTCTTTTAGAAGCATGCCTCAATATTTCTAGTTAGATTTGCTTTATCTGATCATCAAGAAGCTCCATATTAGGGCTTTTGATGGTTATCATCGATCAGTAAAATGGGCTCCATATTAATAAACATTTGGCAAAAGTGAGTAGTATTAGCAGTCAGTGTTCATAAAAGTGCTCCATGCACTCGCTAAGGCATTGATGTGAGGAGAGGCCTTAGCACCTTGTCTCTATCTGGGAGAGGTGTTTCGTCTCATACTACCAAGGTGAGCACTCGCCCCAAGTAGACATGTGCTCACATTGAGTGATTGAGGATAAATATGGGGTTTGTTGCCCTTTTTCTTTTTTATCTGATTTTATGTTTTTGTATTCAATGTATATTATTTGTAATTATTGTCAACATACATGTGTAAACATATTATAACAGATAACTAGTAGAAAGGAACATTCACATATGAATCCACTATTCATAAACATATTTACTATGTACTGTAAATATACATTGTATTTATGATATAAATTAAGATAACAAGCGAGGTATCTCGAATGTAGTTGAGCATGCCAAGTGTCTTTTTGAAACTTCATGCCTGTAGCTTTTTATATATAGTGTATAATATTTTTTGATGAATCTCTAATGGAGGTTTATGCTATCATTTCTAAAAAGGCAAGCGAGGTACCTATTTTTGGATAGGGGCTTCACCCTCTACTTTTGATGGGATGGATTAGATATTTCTGCATATATAAATGCACCTTACACACCATGGCCTTAAATTTCATGAAATGTCGATTAAATATCATCGATATTACGGTTTCCCTAAGTTGCCAGAATCGATATGCCAAAGATTTCTTTTTCTCAAATAGTGGTGACATATCCATGACATATCAGTGAAATATCACCATGTCAGCATTCACAGATAGTGATATTCCTTTGCTTGTTTTTAATGGTAAATGGGGTCGTATGTTCTCGATTTCGCCCCAATTCATTGCAATTCAATCCCATTTCATTCCTTCACGTCAGAGGAGCTTCTTTACCTCGTTTAAAGCTTTCGGTGAGCAATTATAAGCGTCTTGAGAGCTTCTTTGCCTTTTTTACAGTACACTTTCTCTACTCTAACTTCTGTAAGATGTGTGATATACGAGCATGGTTCATTTTTATAACCATTTGGCATGTAAAAGTGATATTCGAAGTTTTTCTACCTTGAAATTGTGTTTAAGATTTGTTGATATTGTTTTTGATATATTAGTATTGTGCAAATGTCTATAATTGGTGTCAAATATGTTTTGTTTAAAATGCTTTTGTCCATAGTTTTGCACTTTGTTTGTTTGCATGGTTGCATGTATCCGTACGTTCACTCTAAGAAGTGAAGACCACGGCTTCCGATTCAGATAATGAGCAGGTTGGATTTTAAAGAGACATGGGATGGAAGTATGCAATTGATGTTAGTGATTAGAAAATGTAGCCTCAGTGCAAATTTTATGGAAAGATAATTCGAGGTGTGATAAGCAACATCTATTTGGTACCTTTAAAAATATGTTCAAATGGCCTACTTGCTTGAGAAATGTTAGGAATAAAGTGAAAGCTTACTTGGAGAGGCATGCTGAGAATAAGAATGAGATGGTTGGAAGAGAATAGTTCAATGAATTCATGTTTGAAAGAGACTAATATCATGATTCAAATGATAATTTCCCTTACCCAACTATTATTTAGACGATCAAAGAGAAGAATGCGTATAAGATGGCAATGTAGGACTTAAATGATGATTGATCATGAGAAATTAGATCCATCGATCATGGTGGTAATGGACTTGTTGGTAGAAGTACAAGGTACCCTATTAATGTTGGAGTGAGAAATGTTAGTAGTAGCAGAGCAACTAACATACCACCAAAGAAGAAGCAAAAGGTATGCCCTCCTAAATTATTCATGGGAAGGTTCGGCTCGGCTCACCACATTTCAAGCAAAGATTTGAAGCAAAAGATCTTGAAGGGATTATATGGGAGCTTTAGGGAGTGAGTCAGAAGTGCAGTTACCAAGTTAGTTATTAGGGAGGGTATTCTGACAAATGTAGCAAGGGGACTATTCTTACAACACACAATTGATGAGATTACGGTAGCAGAGACAACCCTTATATGCAATCATCCTTCAAACAAGCTCTCCTCTCTATCCTTACCTACCCTGGACTTCTCTCTATCTTCTGCTTCACTTGACACCACTGAAAAATTATATATTGAAGAACTTTTCGCTCGCTTCTCTATCGGTCTCAGCTAAGAAATGAACCCCTAATATTCAATCCAAGCTGAGGCTCAACCCTTCGGTACACACTATAATAGGTAGCTAATTATCAACTTCATTGTATATTGTGGTGGGAAGATATCGCTTTTCAAGTTTGTGGATGTAATTATGCATGTCAAGGATCACAAGTACATAAACAAGATCTTACAAGGTGTCATCAAAGAGGTTGGGCCTGAGGACATTGTACAGGTGGTGATGAATAATGTCGACAACTTCAAGAAGGTTGGTGAGATGATCATGAAATCTGCCAAGTACGAGATCTTTTGGACCATGTTTGTTGTACATTGCATTGACCTTTTCTTGAATGATTTATGGAAGTGGAAGGCCATCATAAATATAGTTGATTAGGTACGATCAATCGTGGCATTCATTTAACCATTCTATAATCTTGGAATTGATGGACGACATATGCAAGGGCGACATCGTGAGGCTCAAAATCATCAAGTTTATAAATGTTTCTGTAGCGTTATAAAACGTGCAACATTTGAAGGTGCATTTAAAGAAGGTGTGCTGTTTAGGGGAGTGGTTTGAGTTCTTTGAGGTATGAGGAGATTAAGGTAGAAGTGTGGTAACCTTGATTAGTAATGCGAATGTTTGGAATCATGTCACCCTTACAATATGGATCATGGAAGCGGTTGTGTCGACATTGCGGGTAGTAGATGTTAAAAAGGCAACTATATAGGTCGTATAGGAGACCATGCAAAAGATGAGGAGAGTGAAGGGAAGTATTGGGAAAAGGTCCAAAGTGTAGTTGGGCTTCATAATTGACCATTGAACAGAAATCTTATCCCACAATCTTAATCACGTGGTTATGTAATGTAATTATATATTTATATGCCCACTTGTGTCAAGTTCTCATTAACCTAGCTTCAATATTTTGGATAGATTAATGCATTTCTTTAACATATTATTTAAATACAAGGTGCAACTACAAGCGTAACCTCAACACTTGCCTAGAGCTCCTGATTTCTCTCCAATTTGTAATGGAGAAGTTGTTGACATCAAGAGGTAAGCAAACAAACAAATTGCATGAATGAAATATAACATGTTAATCATCTATTTATTATTTAGTCTAAGTCTTTTTAATTCATAGTTTAATGTGATTATTCATGTATGTCATTATCCATTTGTATATAAAATAGTGTGGGGAGACTTTGGATTCTTTTGGAGGAGTGATTGCCCTAAAAAAATTACACCTTATACTTACATGCTTATATCCTGCAATAATTTTAATATAAATTTGTAATGGAGGTTTACAACAACATCATGCCTTTTGTAAACGAATGGTAAATTCTTTATGGAACAGATGCTCTCAACTTGAGACAACTTGCTGTGAAGGTATTATCGTAAACTACATTTGCTAGAGGACGCGAGAAGAAGTTGAGCGCATTTAAACTCATCCACCCTAAGTGTTAGAATTCTTTGGGGATAGACAAGCGGCATAATCTCGTCTATATACAGTAGAATCTCAAGTTGAGGATGAAGCGTGCAAGGAGGGGCATGATATGCAAGATTACATAGACTTCATTGATTTTTCCTACATCTTCAAGATTCGGATGATGTTTATGAAGATATTTGAAGTGGATGGATGGCAATGGTGCTTATTCGCTTAATGAGAGAGGAAGATCAAACACACCAATTACATCACGGATGCTGAAGATTAAATAACCAGATCTAGTAAACATCCATACCCTACTAGATGGTTGAAAGATGATGTGGTTGATGAGGGCTCCTCCAGATCCGAATCAAAATCAAATAGGTTGAGGAGAATGATGATGTCATTGATGCTGTTGAAAAGCTTCTGGTGGAATGGCATTTGTGAGTTTATAAGGATAGAAATCATCATCAAGTTTTCCAAAAACATAGATGGTACGATATGATGGTTAGAAATCAAAGCTTTAACTTTGTATTTGCATTAAAAAGTTATGATAATATGATAAATCCTATTAGAAAGAGGAGAAGAGAAGCATCCAAGAAGTGAATAATATATATAGTTAGTTTTGTGAAGGAACTAGAAGTTAATTATAGTTCTTCATATAATATGCAATCAAGCTTGCAAAAATCGGCTGACTAGTCGGCTCGATTAAGGGACTTGATGGCATGGCCGGCCCGATTAGGCCTAGTCAACCTTTAGTCGGGTACTCCGATTAGTCGAGCCGATTAGTCAGGACAATCGGTCTACTAATCGACAGATTTTTGCAAGATGGATCCGAGAACCCAATATCCGAATACCCATGTATGGAGGTTTTAGGTTATTGTTAGACAAGGAGTGTGGTGGTGATGCAGATATTGTGGTGAGAGATATGTTATGGATTTCATGGAAAGATTTTATCCAAATTTGGATATACAAGATGCTATCACCACAAAGGAACTTCTTGATTACATGCATGGTCGTAGGGCATTTAGGAAGCTATTAGCCGTGAGACGGAGGATGAGAAATGATTGAAAATTTCGATCCAGGTATTTCAGGCATTATTGTCAGTTAATGCCATTTGGATCATCTTTGATTTCATTGACTTAATCAATTCTCTATTTTATTAACTAATTGGTGGTACAATTATGGAGATCATGGAAGGCCGTATCCCGATATATCGGTATTGACAGGTCATCGATATATCGTTGATATGGTCGATATCGGTATCGACAAGCCATTTTATTCACAATCTCGGTTCGATGTTGGCGATATGGCATCGATATATCATCGTTATATCGATGATATATCGTATCGACATGGTACCGATATCGATACCGATATCGGTATGTCCTTCCATGATGGAGATGACACACCGCATTTGAAAGACATAACAATCAAGATCTTGAGCTTGACTTCTACGTCCTCTGGATGTGAGTACATTTGACTCGGTAATGACTCTATGAACCACCTAATAGAAATACTATTAGTAAATTAATAAATGATATAATCATTAGTCACAATTTTTATAATGTTGCTTACAGATCCATACCAAGAAGAGAGGCAGGTTGGAGACAAAGATGCTAAATGATCTTGTGTATGTTTGTTTCAATTCTAACTTGATGGAACTTTGGCTTGAGAAAGTAAAAGATCCTCTTTCCTGTCGTGATCGTGCACATTTAGGTGATAGGATTGGAGAGGTCAATGTACAAGCTCAAGATGAGGATGTCTTTCTAGGTTTCGGGTTGACTTGGGGTGCAGTGATTCATGCAAGTGGTGCTGAAGAGAATTTGGAGCTAAGAAGAAGCCAAAGAGGTGAACGTGGCAAGAGAGCTTCATCTTCGAGCTCAAACATTGCACCTATAAATGAAGAAGAGGAGGAATTTCTACCTAAAGACATAGATGAAGAAGATGATGGAGATGATGTAGAAGAAGATATTGATTTGGATGATGACCTTGATGGAGATGAATGGCTTTTTACTTGTTGCTTGAATTATTTTTGTTTTGACATGTTGTATCTGTTTGTGAACATTAGCTAATGTTATGTAGCCAACATTTGTTCTTAACTTGCTACTTTTTTCCTTCAATCGCTCCTTTTTTTAGTTATAAAATCGAAAATTGCTAAATTTATGCAAATTTATGATTGAGTATGTGTATATAAAATAATTTATATATTTAAAATAATATAAAATATCGAATAATGTCCAACTAAACCTGATTAGTCACCCGACTACTGAATAGTCCTTAATCAATGACCTTGTCGACCAAGTGTCGGCTGCCGATTTCTGTAACCTTGTATGCAATCTAGTCCTCTAGATCCAGATCCTAAAGAGGTGATGGATTACCATCCATACTTTATATACCTACATTCGAAACCACAACCATATCCACAACATCACCCGGAGAGGATTTGATATCTTCACTTGGATCCATTTGAGTTTGGTTGAGATTCAATGTTGAGTGGTAAGGCTATGGAACTATGTCGAAGCGTTGGAGGCTATGGATATAATTATGAATCCAATAGACAGTCAAAGAATGAATTTTACGACGACTTCCGTCTTGATTATAGTTACAATAGTAGTGGGCCCGGTGGCCATGGAGATATCTCCTCACTGAGTGATGTGGGATATGACATGGAGGATGGTATATTTCCAGACTTTTACCCCACATTTCTTCCAACTAAACTCAACAAACTCTCTCCTGCTCCAATTTTATTGCATGGTTCGGAAGCTATATCTTCGTGCAGATTGCACAATTCTACCTCCTTCGTGAAAAGATAAAATTGAATTTGTTTACAAGCACATGTCGAAGATCATGTATTTGTGCAATGTCATGTACTACAAGGCCATGTATAACAATATGACACAAGAATGCCGTGGAATATAGAGAACAAATAAGAAGATATGGAGGAGAGAAGACATGATAAATGGATCTTTCTTGATACTTTTGATTTTGATGAAGTACTTGGTAAATATGAACATTTGTGTATTGTTATTTTGTTTATGTTTTGAATTATAAGTTGTATTTGTTAGTTCAACTTATTTATCCATGATTAAACTTTTAAGTTCTAATTGTTTTTGTCTTGAAGATTCTATATATCAACATATAAGGTGTAGATCTCTACTGATGGGATGTCGCCAATATGTCAGTTATTGAGGCTGGCAATATGCTAACAAAGTCGACATTTAATGACTTAATACACATGCTACAAGGACATACATCCACAAGGATGTTGTGAATGTTGATATTAGTTGTTTAATCAAAATTATATATATATATATATGAAGAATAATCATATTTATACATGTTTACTATACATTTACACAAATATATACACATAGGTAGAGATGCACACATGTACGCACACATGCATGCATGTATTTAAAATATAGATCTATGTACATACATACCCTTGCCCTCCACACACACATGCATGCACACAAAATCGATATAAATAAATGCACATATGTATGTATATATATACACATACAAACATATACATACACACAATGTGTATCTACATATCTATTTACATATATTCACACGCCTACTCATGCACGTACATGCACTTGCCAGAGCTCATGCTCACATACAAATGCGCACGCTCACTACACACTAACGTACACATCCGTATTGTACGCATGCACATATATGTGGTCATGTATATGCACACCCACCCACCTACAATCATACGCACACATCTACTCTCACTCATACATAAACATGCTTACACAAACACTATTTTACTTTATCCAACTGGAAAAAAATGATTACATCAAGATTTTGTTACCTATCATAATCCGTAGAACTTATGAATGCTCAAATAATGCTCACTCTATCTCTCTCTCGCACACAACACACATAAAACAAACCAATGAACACACACTTCCGCACACCAATGAACCACTTTTTTTGCAAAGAACTAGTGCCTTCTTTAAAGTTCTATAACCTAATATCATTTAATGGGTAAAATGAGAATTGTATCTACGTAAAGTCGTGATATTGAGTTTTTCCTTCTTCTTTGTATCCTTGGAGGCTTTTGGCTCTTATCTACTTTTAAGAAGTCATGTTGTTCTCCGAGGGTTGATTGCAGTTATCATTACACTAACACAATCAAGGCAACAAGGTGCTTCCAATTGGGGTGTTTTTCGCATATGAAAATGTATTGAAAAGACGTAATCACATACTTCTAGTGCAAGACATTGGGCCACCAATTAATCACATAAAGAGGTGAAGTGGATATGGCATCATATAGACGTCGTGCCTGGCCAACCTTCTTTTATTGAGCATCACTTCAATGTGGTTCACGAAGGGGGATAGCGATCGATGCTATCTTAGTGGGGGTATATTCTAGCTCCTAAGATTGTTTATGGGTAGCTTGCTTGACAGTTGAAATTGCTTTAGGAGTGTCCTTTGCCAGAGATGAGGCTTGTGGGATCACCTATGTCTGATGTTCATTGTTCTTATGGAGTTATGATGAGGTCGTACATCCTGGTAGCAACCCTTGTTGAGAGTTTAGGCTTGATGCTTCAATGCTTCATTCTACTGGTTAAAGATGTTCCTCTTTGAAGCAAGGATCTCTCCTTGAGGATGACATTGCTATGATTTGTGAGGTTATGATCATTGTTGCAGATGGCATTACCAAAGAAAAATTGTTGAACGTTATTGCGGAGATTGAGGGGCTTCACACTATGCCTTCGAGATCAATTTTGGTGTAGTGCAGTTAGCATTTAGTTTCCATGTATTAGAGGTAACTATATCATGGTGACTCCTCCGTTGGTGCACGTGAAACTTGAACTTGCGATCTCGTATTTAATTGTTTCCTCTTGTTGTGGAGATGTAGTTGTTTCAGTTGGCTTCGACGAAATCATTATCTTCATCGAGTTCAAAAACCACATGCTTTTCATTTATGAATCTGGTAAGGATCAATGTTCGACCTTGTTCTTCGAGTTTGAACATTCCTAGTTGATAGAGGTGGACTTCAAAGACATTGTTGAAGATTTCTACGTGCGCTACCTAGCTGACGGGTGGACAACAAAGGTGGCATTGAAGTTACTAATATTAATTTAAATGTTGCATATTTCTAGGAGGAAAATCTGCTTTTGGTGGAGGCAGAAGAGAAATCATACATAAGTGGTGATCATCAGGCTTGTCATGCTAGAGGGTGATATGGGCTTGACGAAGGATGAGTCAGAATGGAGGCATAGGTTAAAGCAACCTTGGACGAGAGAAGGGTATGCAAATCTTTAATGCCATTGCTAGTAAAAGATGAAACCTCATCCATTCCATCTATATTGGCAGCAAACAATTTCATGGCGAGGAGGTTGACACCACGTTGGTTGGTTATTTCGTGAATCGTGAGTTAAGCAACCATATTTACAACATTGATTTGTGATGGTTGGGTTGTGGTATGTACAAACTAACCGAGGAACAAACATATTGGCTAATGCTAGAGTTTGGTGCTTAGGAGGTTCTGTTTATGTTTTATGATATGAATGTGGACGGTTCATCAAAACCAAATAGGTTTCAACTCTTCTTTTTCTAAGAATTATAAGCTGTCGTAGAGGGTGATTTGACAGAATTGATTGCAGAGTTCAGGATGTCAATTGTGTTTTTGTTATGTTGAAGAAAGCCCTTGTTTTTATGTTACCCAAAAGGGAAGTTTTTTTGTAGGTGAAAGAATTTATGCCTTTTGCACTATTTAATGCCATTTGCCTTATTGTGGCCAAGCTATTGATAAATTGTCATTAAGGGAATCTTGGTCACGTTATTTTCTAGTTTCAAATGACCTTCATTTTGGCAGACATATGATGGATATTGTGGTAATAGCCACTAAGATGAGTGAATTTTTGACCAGTAGAGGAGTATCGACAACTCAGATATCCCTCGTTCTTTCAGAGGAAAAAAGGAAGTAGACTCCAACGTACAATGATTATTCAAGATTCCTTTCAGGAGAGGAACATCATTATATAGCCAAGGGTCACACATCTGTGCATCGTACCAAAACATCACAACCTTTGTGAAACGACTTTTTTCAGGAATAGTCTAAGCCTCTTCCATTCCGGTGGAGAAACATTTCAACTTCTAATTATAAAGAGGACAAAGAGACCTATGGAGAAGCTGATAGGAGAGGAGGCGGGTGAGAGCGAGTCTGATTTTCCTATGCCAGGTCAGGCCATGCCATCTAGTAGACTCAAGCCAGGTTGCAGATCTTCCGCCTGGAAAGAGAGATGGTAGTCAATCTTCTTCTCAAATAGGATGCGAAGTTTAGCAAAGAATGCCGCCTATTATATATCTTAAGAGGTTGGTTAAGGTCTTCCCCGTTTTGTCATTAATGATATACTTTGAATGGTTGACTTTTCCAAGGAATAATGTCTGGATTGTGTAGACGATGAGATATACTATTGTATCGTGCTTCATGTTTGTGAAAATATGGCTGCTATTAGCCATAAAGGGATGGGGGGGATAGACGGGGTTTCCCCCTAACACATCTCCTTTTTTATGGTAGATGTGTTGGCTATGACTTTTGACTATGCTGTGCTGGAAGAAATCTATTTTGGCTACAAGAAAGAGGACCCTTCCATTTCCATTTTGCAATATGTTGATGATGTAATGTTCTTTCTGGAAGTCAGAGAGGCTGAGGCCAAGTGGATCTCAACGGTCTTAGAGATTTCTGGGATATTTCAAGTCTCAAGGTCAACACGAGAAGTGTGTCATTGTGCCTTTTAGTCTATTGATGGAGGAAGTTGCTGATTGCAAGAGAGTTGGTTACCCGCTAATGGAGAAGCTTAAAACAATATTAGTTGGCTGGAAGTCTAAATGTTTACTGAGGGGTGAGCACTTGGTGGTTTTGAAGGTGGAATTTTCTACCATCCTCGTTTTCTTACTCCACTCATTTGTTAATTCTACATGTTTATCGAGGGGTGGGCATTTGGTGGCGATCTTTTCTACCATCCTTGTTTTCTTACTCTCCCGTCGTTAATCGGTCTTGTCATCAGCCTGTGGTAGAATTAAGGAGGATGATTTATTTCTGCTGATGGAGAAGCTCGAAAGAAAGTTGGCTGGAAGTCTGCGTGTTCATCAAAGGCCCAGAGTACCGACTCGAATCTCTTTCTTCCTGTGTCTAACTCACCCTTAACACCATATATATTCCGCACTAGCCCGGCCGCCAGCGAGGTCGAGGAACTCCAAATCTGAATCACCCATGTGGCAAGTAATGCTTTGTTCATGTGTTCGACATCACGTACTCCAAGGCCCCCATCACGAAGCCCTTCGTAACATCATCCCAGCTCACCAGATGCATCCCAAATTTCTGTTGCTTACCGTCTTATCAGAAAAAGTTCCTCATCATAGACTCAATCTTCTTCCTAACCCCAATCAGCATCAACCGAGTCGAGTAGAAGAATATAGGGATGGCAGCGAGAACATGCTTGAGGAGGATCAACTTCCGCCCCTAGATAAGGTGACCGCTTTCCATCCAACCAATCTCTCCGTTCTGCGCACAACGTTGTTCCAATCTGACTTCCGTACTTTGCCAGCAATCATCGACACACCCATGTATGAGATAGGGAATTCCCCCAGGGGACACGCCACCCAATCTGCTAGTCTGTCGTGCTCCACGTCATCCATCCCAAAGCTAATGACCACCGACTTATGTCAAATGGTACACAGGATCCTACATTTTGTTCTGGTTTCTTGGGGCAAAAGGTTTTGGAGACTGATGATGACAGAGGCTCTTGAAATTGGGGAAGGAACTTTAGAAGCGCACAACTACAAGAAATGAGAGAGGATGCGATCTTAACCAGGAGGATTTGGAGTTTGACGGTGTCGATGAGAGATGATTTTCCTTCAACTGCTGTAATTGGGTTGTGTGATGATGAAAATTTATAGATCTCTTACAAAAAAATTATGCATGGTACTGAAGTTTCCTGTCCGGGGTGTTTAGAATGTCCAGAGGATGTGGACCACTCATCTTTTGCCTGTGAATGTTCTTGGAAGGTTAGGCTCTAATGTCACGATTGTGGGGTGGACTTCATGTGCGTTAAGAGATTGTGGGGAATCGTTTGGGGCTAATAGTGACGTTTTAGCCAATAAAACTATTTTTTTAGTAACGATAGATGAAACTCTTTGGCTCTCATCTGGGCCATGTAGTTGGGACAAAACAATGTGGCATTCCTTCACGAGGGCTTCTATGTTTAAAGTGTGCCGTGGCTCTTATCGAGTCCTGAAACTTGTGACTTCCGCATTGAATTTGTGAAAATATGCTTTGCTTCTGTTCCCTTATGGACGCTCATCCCATTTTTATCTCAAAAATTACTAAATTGGATGTAGAAATACCATTATCGACAAATATCAAAGAAACATCCTCATTCATTTTAAAGTGGATATGAATGTTAAAATCTGATGGAGTACATTAGAGAACCAAATACTGATATATCTGCATCTAGCCGCATCCATAAATGTCATCTCTATGGTAGAAGATGGGTGATTTTATGGCATTTATGCTATATTAGTAAGGATGCAAACATATGAATATGATTCTAGGTATTTCCCTATTCTTATCTAAATTAAAATCTGGATTTGGTTTTGAACATCACTAGGTCTTGTCAATGAGTTATGATATAAAAATGGATATGATATGAAAGATATGTAGATACAGTATGGATAGAGGAAATGTGCACATGCATGCGTGTGCACACACATATTTCATGACAATTATAAATGATATCTGTATATACAGCAGATCAGAAGTTGCTTCTTTAAACATGAGTTTTTAAAGTACTTGGACCTTAACTAATGAAGCAAAATTAGGCTTCTTGATTTAATTATGACAGTGTCTTGTCTGGATGTATCTGTCAAATTTGCGCTTCATATTTTGTCTGCATTTTGTCACTCATGAGCCACGACCGGGGCAACTTGGTGAACCATTGCGCTTTGATTGTCATGGAACTCATTATTTCCTACTGATTCAGTCAATGCGAATAAATTCCTTTGTTGCTAAGCATTTAATTTTCTCTTCTTGATTGGTACCACTTTTGTTTGACTCTGCCTAATTAAGTGCTCTTGATAATATGCCTACATTACAATTGCCGAAGATCATGTTCATGTAAGATAATATTCCCTTGCATGCATGCAGTAGCCCTGTCTGCGAGCCAGCTAAAGATGGAAACAGACCTCTGATTAGCCGGGAGGCATGCAATCCCTGCAGGTAGCATAAAAGTCATCTTCTGTACATATTCAATGAGAATATTGTAATACTAGCAGCTGGAGTAGTGGAGGAGAAGATGAAGCACTCTCCGCATTCTTTCGTGTGCATCTGCTGTCTTAACCCGAATTGACAGGACATCTGCCTTAGCCTAATTCCCGGTATCACTAATCCAGTTCACGTGTTCTGTGTGTTGTACCTGGTCTTGCTGCTGGAACCACGATTTCATATTTGATTGTGTTCTCTTCTTTTTGCATGCATTCTTGTATGTCGAGGACTTGTAATGCATCATTCACCCTGAAAGTGAATATATGGTAACTAATAGTTCCAAGATGTCACCGAAATCTATGGAATGTGGATGCCAATGTTATGGACTGATTTGCTTGTGGAACTGGGCCCAAGAACATCAACAACCTTGAATCATGGGTCTGTCTATGCAAAATCTTGGGGATCATTTCTATGTCTGGCAAGCTAGGGGCTATCTGTGAAATTCTGGTTTCTGACCTCTATTCCTACCCATTGGTATCGCAGCCTTCCCCGATCTTTGGATCTGCTATTGCAGGTTTTAGCGACTGTTTTAGTTGGTGAGTATGTTGGTAGTGAATGTAATCAGAGATGGGGATGCATACCTTCTCAGCTCCTGTCATACCTGCTATCGCAAAGGCAAAGTTTTTCTAAACAAGAACTGTTGAGATCTCTGGGGTTGTCGGCTGAGTAGTTCAGTGGTGGGTGGGCTCGGGCTTGATGCCACTTGGGTTGCTGGTGTGCGAGCCTGCGAGGGCAAGCGCACAAGGGGTTGGGATGGGAGCATGTATGAATGATGCTGTCCAGAATGCTTAGCAGGTCTTGAAAAACTAATTTTGGTTGTATTCCTTTTTCTATATTTTTACCTTGTTTTTAAGCCAACCATGGTTTATTTTGATTCATCATGTTTTACTCTAGCATTTGAGCTTTTTCACTAAACCAAACTTGTTTAACTAGCTTTCGTCAATTTTCCCTCACATTAGCAAGCTTTATGGACGTGGCATGCCTATAAGTACGTTCCATACTAAAAAAGCAATTATTAGATGTGGACTAACGCTCGTCAATGAATAATCATACTTATGGAGGGCGAGTAATGTGATAAAAAAACTAGAACTATTGGTTAGCTTTTTTTTATCAGGATAACATGAAACAAAGTGAAGTTATTGAGATTGAGCATTAGGGACATGCACGAGAGATTTAGCAGAAATACATGCAGGATTACTCTCAACGGTTACCAATTTGGAAGAAACGCTTTTCAAGTATGTGCCTGCTTGACTGGAAATGCCTTAACCAAATCCCCTCTTGAGCGTGCAATAACTAGCCAGTGAACAACAGAGAGATCCCCTCATGTGAAAAGGTCCAGTCCAGGCCCTTCATTTAGTAGCTTAATCAGAGTCAACTTAGATTGCTTCATCGGCAGTGATTTTAGAAACGCCACCCCTGAACCTGCTGGAAAAGAAGTCAGGATCCACTGAAGAGTCTCTATAAAATGTTACTAATGGATACACAGGTCGATCCATGATTTAATCATCGTCATGCAATCGAGATTTAGCAGCAGAAAATTCTAATGTGACAGTAAGATTCCAGGGAGCCTGTATTCGCAGCCAAAACAAAGTCGTAATAACTGATTTTTTTTCAGTAGTAACTTGAAGTACCTTTTGACAATGCACTATCCAAGCCAGCCACCATATAGAGACCAGCATGCTCTTGATCATCCAACAATGATCAGTATAGGCATTTTCTACCTCAGCAAGGAAGAAATTTGAAATATCGTAATTTATGAAAACCGACAAAGAGAGCTTTTTTAAAATGGCATGATTCAAAGATATGCGATGCGATATCCCAATCATTCCCGTATGAAAAATATCTATTTACTGAAGTGGTATTATATTTTCCTAATCTCTCTTGGGTGTTATTCTTTGATGGTGAAGCATCCGGAGAAAATATGCCACACTTGGGGGAAAAAGGCCCGAAGCAAAATTTTTGTGGAAAGATGATGGTTCGCCATCACGGGAGAACAAATTTAAAATGATTTTGTTTTATTTTGTTGGATTTTTCCTCACCAATCTAATATAGAATACGATTTAATCCTTCCCGCATTCAATCCAACCCATGAAATCCTTAACAATTTTTGATTTAGCTATTTGATCTCATGATTTAGAAATCCAGGAGCTCTCTTAGACATTGTCTTGGACCAATTATTTTGTCGCATTGAGCATAAGAAAATTTTTAAATTTACAATTCCACACCCATCATTCTCCTAATCGACATATTTCCCCCCACACCACCTTAGATTTGGTGTGGCCTTCCCATTCCTCAATAACTACTTGCAATGCTTGTTGACTTTTTTAGTTATATGCATTGGGATCTTAAGGCGAGATAGAGTATGCATATCAAGAGACATTGTGGCGAGTTAAGAAGTGTTTCCCGTGCAATAAACTAAAGCATTTTAGTTTTTCAACCATGTAGTTTAGAAGTGAACTTATTAGTGAAACCCTGTCGATACTCTATTTTCAATGGCCAAAGTGATGACAATAGGAACCTCCATAACAATCATGGGAAGAGCTGCCTCATTCTTAAAAAGGTTGTAACATCTACCAAATGCGCCTTTATCAAGGGGAGATTGATGGGTGACACTTTCATTGCTCTTGGATCTATGATGTGATCTAAAAAGAAGGTTTTGATCATCGAGTTTGGTTAAAAAAATCTTTTATATGATTAAGTGGGATTTCATTCTTTCCACCAACCACTGAAGTTTATTCTTTTGTTTTCCTCAATCCTGAGTACCGCTAGTATTTACATTTTTTTACTATTTTTAAACTTTTCAATTAAAAACCCTAAATAATAAAAGATAAATTTGAAAGAAAACTATTTATTATTTTCTATAAAAACATTAAAATATTATTTAGATTTTATATTATTCAAAAAAAATTAATAAATGCAAATAAAATTCAATTATAATAAAATTTAATGAAAATTTGATCCTGATGTATGAAAAGTAGGACAATATATCATTTCCCCCTAAATCGCGAATCATATTTTTTATAACTATCGAAGAAGATTAAGCTCAACATAGTAATGAGGCATCAAATAGATGAGTCACACTGTAGGAATTTGAGAACTATTTTGACATCAATATCTGTCTACATCAATGTTCAACTTTGAGTCCATTCCTTTTTACTTTGGTTTTGTATGAGTTAATTAGTCACATTCAGGATGATATACCTTGATGTATGCTATTCTTAGATGATATTGTGTTGACAGATCAGAGCAGAGATGGAGTTTATAAGAAGCTTGAGATTTCAAGACATGCTTTATACACTAAAGGATTTCTTATAAGTACAACTAAGACTGAACATATGAAGTGCACACTTGATAGAAGCAGTGATGAAAGAGTCAAGGAGAATATTGGAGACTAACATTTAGAAGAAAGATTCTTTTAGATACTTGGAATCTTTTTTGAACATTGAATATGTTACTCATAGAGTAAGTGCGGGTTAGATAAAGTGGAGAGGAGTCTCTTATGTTCCATGTGATAAAAAAATTCTTTTAAAATCAAAGGAAAATATTACAAAACCATCATGAGGCTTGTTATGTTCTATGGATCTAAATGTTATCCTATGAACCATAGACTTATGCAGAGAATGACAATCGATGAAATGAAAATGCTAAGGTGGATGTGTAGTAATATACGAAAAGATCAAATTCAGAATGATGTAATCCATAGGAAAGTTAGGTAGCTTCGATAGAGGATAACATGAGAGAAAACTACATAATATGGTTTGGCTATTTGCAAAGGAGGTTGGTAGATGCTGTAGTTATGGGTTGCAATATTTGAGATGTCGAGCTAGCTAAGAGAGGAATAAGAAGACCCAAGAAGTGTTGGAATGAGAATATCCGAAGGGATCTTAGTTATTTGGATCAAAGCTCAAGAATGACTCAAGATATCTAAATGGAGGTAAATAAACCTTGTAACCAACCCTTCTTAATATAGTGTTGAACTCTCACTTTTTTCGAGTTGTTTTATTTAGTGGATTTAATTAAAAGGTGGAAGTGTCATCGTAACCCAAATAAGTGTCAAACAAAAATTAATTAAACTAAAGAAGGAATCAAGCTACAAATAAAGGAATGTAAGCAAAGCTCCAATGCCATTTTATTTACCTGTATAGCCTACAAGATCAAACTTAGGGAGGCTACGATTAATACTGAGGGTTATTTAGATCAAAGTCAAGCAATGAAAAAAAAGAGAGAATGAAAACTATAGACAAACTACTCTTAGATTTTTATGTGTTTTTATCTTTTTTATTTTAATGGATTTTAATTTTTTATAAAATATTTAGGTTATCTAATTATGCAATTTTTATGAATTTTTATCATTAGAAAATGTTTTTAATTTTTGAATATAAAATAAGAATTGACAAATAAAAAGAATAAGAAAGGAAAAAAGGTTTTTGTATTTTTTAAACAAACCATATATATATATAGAAAATAAAAAAAATCTTTTGGGGGTTTTAAAGTTTTTTTATACAATTTTTTTATTTTTGAAGTTTTGAGATTTTTAGGATTTTTAAAACTATTCAAAATAGTGAAAACAACAAACAGAAAATGAAACAGTTGTTTTTGTGATTTTTAAAATATAAAATAAATGCAAAAAATCTGAAATATATACAAAAACAAAAGAATAATTTCTTTAGGTTTTCAAAAGTATTTTAAATACTTTTTTGAATTTTCAATGATTTTATATTAATTTTTTAATGTGTTTTTAGTATTTTGCAAATTTTCTGGTTTTTACAGAGCATTAAGAGATGAAATTTTTATAAAAGTTGAAATACATGAAAATAAACATAAACTAATTTTTTATATCTTTTCGCACAATTTTTATATTTTAATGATTTATTTTATACAAATAGGAACAAAATAGAGGGGTTTTTATTTTTCAAAAATAATAGAACTAACTAAAAAACCAAAAATAAAATTATTGTAGCTAATAGAGATTAATAAGAATCTAGTATTATTTTTATGGGATTTTTAGAGGTAATTAGCAATTTATTAATGAAGATTAACAATCAAAATAATTAATACAGTCTCATAGGGGTATAAATGCAATGAACTTTTATCTATTAGACTAAATAATAACATGTAAGGAAATGTAGGGTTGAACCCTGCAATTTACCCAAAAGGGTGTACTAGTGCACGTGAGATGCATAGATTGGACCTCTTTGGGATTATTTAAATTCTACGGGGCAAAAAATAACAACAAATCACAAGAAATATATTGCAATTTAACCAAATCTCACGTGTGGTGTGCAGTTATACAAACACACATGACTGAACTATAATTAAAATAAAATGCAAGGATCAAAGCGTAAATGATTAAGCAACACTATAATGACACATGTACAATAAGGTTTATTTAAAAATCAAATATCATATAGGGGGTTAGAGAACAATTTTACCATTAACCCACATGGCATCTCGGAAGGCTGCGATGACTCTGGGTGTTGATCTGATGGCTGAGATTGAAATGCCTTTGAATGGTTAGGATCGGATCTAGAAGTGCAATCGAACGGTACAACTTTGGAAATCTTTCCATTGTTGTGATCTAATCTGGCATTAGCGTTCTTGATTGGACAGATATGAGTAGCCCTAGACGAACTGGGATGAAGGCTGATTGATGCGAGATTCAATCGAACCGATCTCGCTCGATATTCTCTCGAATCGCCTCCTGATGGTTTAGGCACTCTCCTGCAAGCATCCTCTATTGATCTGATGTGCCTCTGAAGTCCAGATGTCTATGGATCGAGAGGTAAAGCCACAATAGGCATGGAGATCAAAGCTTGCTCTAGATCTCGCTCTACAGCTCTAGGTTGCATCCCCCACCCTGCAAATTATTACTTCTGCTCAGAGGCTCTCTCCCGCTAGATTATTAGCAACTGAAAGAGAAGAAAATGTGAGGGGATGTGGACTCCGATGAGCATGGACGGAATAGGAGCCGGACCTTAGATCCGAAGTGATCTGATGGGGATAAGGTATCGAAGAGAGTGGAGAATGTGATGGTGATCATGCGAGGGTTGTCAGATGATCGTACAGATGATCGGAAAGCTCTGATCAAGTAGATCAGAGCTCGAAGATGGAAAATCGAAACTAAGTTATATAGAAAAAACATATGTAAAATTAAATAAGAAATCAACAGAAAACTAACATAGATTACCTAAGGATGATATGAGGATGGTTGTCACCTCGATCTGTGATGGAAAATGGAGAAGCTCAACTACTACAGTGGAGCTCTGGCAATAGTGATGGATAGCGACTCCCCGAAGATTCATCGCTCTCCCAATTGAGGAGGATGAAGAGTTGTCACCTCCTCGCCTCTTGCGATCGATTTTAGGCAAAAAAATCAAGGAAAACAGGATCAAACGATCGACAGAGGAGGAAGAGGAAATTTATTGCCGTGCAGGTTCGGCAGATTTTTGGAATGGAATAGTGTGCGGATCGAAGCGAATCTGGAGGGAACGTTATCCGGGCGGATGAGTTGATTATTCATGCAAGAATTAGAGAAGAAATCAAAACCAAAGGATGATCGGGTCATGTGGAAAATTAGAGAAGAGGCTTCGGCGAGCCTCTTACTTGGGTTAGACGAGAAGCAGAGGAGATGACCCGGGTCAACAAACCCGAGTCTCGCCAATCATGTGAGGCCCAACTACATGATAAACCAAATAAAGATAAAAATTCAAAAATAAGCAAATAAATTTAAATAAAATTATAAATAGCATTAAATAAATAGTATAAATAAAAAATGTTAAGAATTATATAATCTTAATTTAGGTGATTTTTAATTAATTAATTAATTAATTAAAAATAATTAATACCCTTTATTCACAGGTATATATAGCTATATATACAACACATGTTTTATTTATTTCTTTATTTTTACAATAAATACATAATTTATTATTTTATTTATTTACATTATTTTACAAGGATTTTATTCATATTTCTATTTTATTTTTACAAAATAATTTATTATTTTAAATATATATATTTATTACCAAATACGTAGCAGTTCATGTTTATACTATTTTATCTTCGGTGATTCTGGTTTTTGTAATTTTTACTTTGTTGTTAGATAAAATACAATATTTACAAGTATTTTAAAATAAAATATTCCCACATTACATAATAAAGACACAATATACAATATACTCCAAAGTGCCTCATTTTACCTCTTAACTCCGATTTGGGTGAAACCACTATCATTTTGAAGCTTATTTTAGTTTTAGATTACAATGAAAGTGGGGTTGCTTATTTTTGTATTTTTTGGAGAAGATATGAGTCTTGGAAGTTTATTTTTATGGCCTTATAAAGAGTCATTATGTGCACAATGAATGATGACTCTTCTTGCAATTATTTTTAATATTTACAACTTATTTTTATGTACAACTTTCAGGAAGAAAACATTTTTATTTGAGATGAATAGAATGATAAATAAAACATTAGAAGGTTTATATACAAAAGAAATGAAATATGTGTAATTGTACAATGAGAATGAATGCTTCTTTGTTTTATTTATTTTTCAACACTAGGCCTTATATCCCCCTACTTTATTCCTTATCGATAAGGTGTAAACCTTACTCAGGGTTACATTCAACCTATATTTGTTTCATACATACATTCTTTATTTTTCATTATTTTTCTTTTATTTAGTTAGTTATTTTAGGTTAAAAACAATGATATTTACACAATATATGCAAAAAATATAAATAATAAAGGAATATTTTAATTAATAATTATAGGTGTTTAAGAAGGAATTTTCAGCTAAAAAATGAATAAAGGTGATGAAATGTAAATTCATAACCCCCCATACTTTACCTTTGCCTCGTCCCTTAGAAAACACTCATTAAAAGAATAAATGACTAAAAATGAAAGAATAAAGGAAAAATAAAGAACTTAGAACAATTTTGATTTTTAAAATATTCTTCATAAAATCAAAGTATGGATCTCGGTCAGATCTTTGGATTATTAGTTTGGCGGAACCTTATTGAGAATTGGAGTTAAAACCTATCATACTCAAAGTTCCACAAGACTCCTATTCAGGTCACCTCAAAAGTCTGGCCAGAACAAGTCCTCATATGCAAATTCAAATGACTATGAATCTTACTTGTTTGGTGTATGTGAAATATTGCTCTCCACATCATAAATGACAAAGACCATCCTTCTCTTAGCTAGGTGATCCTAATTCCCCAATCTATCAACTCTTTCCTCAAGGAGAAGGGTATTCCCTTCTAAGTTTAGGTACGTGTTGTGTCCACAATCGAAGGGGGAGAAAAAAAACAATTTACATTAACTCCAACCCAATTGTAAATTTAAAATGTTCGCCATCACCGAAGAACAAATTTAAAATGATTTTGTTTTATTTTGTTGGATTTTTCCTCACCAATCTAATATATAATACGATTTAATCCTTCCCACATTCACTCCAACCCTTGAAATCCTTAACAACTTTTGCCTCAGCTATGTGATCTCATGATTTAGAAATCCAGGAGCTCTCTTAGACATTGTCTTGGACCAATTATTTTGTCGCATTGAGGATATGAAAATTTTTAAATTTACAATCCCACACCCATCATTCTCCTAATCGACAGATTTTCCCCACACCACCTTAGATTTGGTGTGGCCTTTCCATTCCTCATGAACTACTTGCAATGCTTGTTGCTTTTTTTGGTTATATGCATTGGGATCTTAAGCCAAGATAGAGTACGCATATCAAGAGGCACTATGGCGAGTTAAGATTTCCCATGCAATTAATTAAAGCATTATTTTAGTTTTTCAACCATTTAGTTTAGAAGTAAACTTATTAGTGAAACCCTGTCAATTCTCAATTTTCAATGGCCAAGATGACGACAATAGGAACCCCCATAACGATCATGGGAAGAGCTACCTCGTCCTTGAAAAAGGTTGTAATTACTACCAAATGCACCTTTATCAAGGGGAGATTGATGGTTGACACTTTCATTGTAACTTCTGAATTCTTGGGTCCAAGACGTGATCTAAGAAGAAGTCTCTGATCATCGAGATTGATTTTTAGAAAACCTTTTGATATGATTTAGTGGGATTTCATTCTTTCCACCAACCACCACCGATGTTTATTCTTTTGATTTCCTCAATCCTGAGTACCGCTAGTATTTATATTATTTTTACTATTTTTTAAAGTTCCTAATTAAAAATCCTGAATAATAAAAAATAAATTTGAAAGATAAATATTTATTATTTTCTATAAAAACATTAATACGTTGTTTAGATTTTATATTATTCAAAAAAGACTTTTTTAACAAACGCAAATAAAATTTAATTATAATCAAATTTTATGAAAATTTGATCCTGATGTATGAAAAATAGGGCAATATATCATTTCCCCCTAAAAGTGAATCATATATTTTTGAATTATCTAAGAAGATTAAGCCCTGCATAGTAATGAGGCATCAAACTTATGAGTGACACTGTAGAATTTGAGAAAATGTGGTGGAAAGGCAGCTCATGTTCAAATTGTTAAGGTATCAATATGATGATTCATACTATGAAAATTTAAAAAGGCGTGATCAAAAGAAGGTTACAGGAAGTCACTAAAGAAATATAAAACCAATTTGGATTCATGCTAGGTCACTTAACTATTGAAGCTATCCACTTGTTGAGGAGAACAATGGAGATTTATAGATCTAAAAAGGAAGGACCTCTATATGCTTTTTATTCATTTGGAGAAGTCTTATGATTCAACCCTACATGAGATATTCTAGAGAGTTTTGGAGAAGAGACAAGTAAATGTCCTATACATTAGCCTTATAAAGGATATGTATGATGGGGCTTCATCTCACATAATGACCTAGTTTGGGAAGAACGACTATTTTGATATCAGTATCTGTCTGCATCATGGTTCACTTTGAGTCCATTCCTTTTTACGTTGGTTTTGTATGAGTTGATTAGTCACATTCAGGATGATATTCCTTGATATATGTTATTCTTCGATGATATTGTGTCTACTGATGAGAGTAGAGATGGAGTTTATGAGAAGCTTGAGATTTCGAGACATGATTTATGGGCTAAAGGATTTCTTATAAGTACGGCTAAGAGTGAGCATATGGAGTGCACATTTGATAGAAGCAGTGATGAAAGAATCAATGAGAATATTGGAGACTAACATTTAGAAGAAAGATTCTTTTAGATACTTGGGATCTTTTTTGAACATTGAATATGTTACTCATAGAGTAAGTGCTGGTTGGCTAAAGTGGAGAGGAGTCTCTTGTTCCATGTGATAAAAAAAATCCTTTTACAATCAAAGGAAAATATTACAAAACCATCATGAGGCTTGCTATGTTCTATGGATCTGAATGTTAGCCTATGAATCATAGACTTTTGTAGAGAATGACAATCGATGAAATGAAAATACTAAGGTGGATGTGTAGTAATACACGAAAAGATCAAATTCGAAATGATGTGATCGGAAGGAAAGTTTGATAGATTCGATAGAGGATAACATGAGAGAAAACGACATAATATGGTTTGGCTATTTGCAAAGGAGGTTGGTCGATGCACCAGTTATGAGTTGCAATATTTGAGATATCGAGCCAGCTAAGAGAGGAATAAGAAGGCCCAGAAAGTGTTGGAATGAGAATATATGAAGGGATCTTAGTTATAAGCTCAAGAATGACTCAAGATAGATCTGAATGGAGGTAAATAAACCATGTAACCAACCCTACTTAATGTAGTGTTGAACTCCCACTTTTTCCGAGTTGTTTTATTTAGTGGATTTAATTACAAGGTGGAAGTGTCGTCGTAACCCAAATAAGTGTCAAACAAAAATTAATTAAAATGAAAGAAGGAATCAAGCTACAAATAGAAGAATGTAAGCAAAACTCCAATGCCATTTATTTATTTGTATAGCCTACAAGAACAAACTCAAGGAGGGTACAATTAATCCTGAGGGTTATTTACTTTGCAGTCAAGCAATGAAATAAAAAGAGAATGAAAACTAAAGGCAAGCTACTCTTGGATTTTTATGTATTTTTATTTTTTTTATGGATTTCTATTTTTTATAAAATATTTAGGTTATCTTATTATCAATTTTTTTTATGAATTTTTATCATTTGCAAATGTTTGTAATTTTTGAATATAAAATATGAAATGACAAATAAAAATAAAAAGAAAGTAAAAAAGGTTTTTGGATTTTTAAAACAAAGCAAATATATACAGAAAATTAAAAAATTCTTTTTAGGGTTTATTTTTATAGAAGTAGAACACATGAAAACAAGCACAAACTAATTTTTTTTAGATTTTTTCGCATAATTTTTATATTTTAATGATTTATTTTATGCAATCAGGAATGAAATAGAGGGGTTTTTATTTTTCAAAAATAATAGAACTAATTTTAATAACAAAACTAATATTACTGTAGCTAATAGAGATTAACATGAATCGAATATTATTTTTATGGGGTTTTTATAGGTAATGATCAATTTATTAATGAAGATTAACAATTAGAATAATTAATATAGTCTTATAGGGGGTATAAATGCAATGAGTTTTTATGTAAAATACTAAATAAAAACATGCAATGAAATGTACGGTTGAACCCTGCAATTTACCCAAAAAAGTGTACTAGTGCATGCGAGATGCACTAGATTGGACCTCTTTGGGATTATTTAAATTCTTTAGGGAAAACAATAAATACAAATCACAGGAAAGATTGCAATTTAACCAAATCTCACATGTGGTGCGTAGTTATATAAACACACATGACTGAACTATAATTAAAATAAAATGCAAGGATCGAAGCGTAAATGATTAAGAAACACTATAATGACACATGTAAAATAAGGTCTTATTTAAAAATCAAATATCATATTGGGCGTTAAAGAACAATTTTACCATTGATCCACATGGCATCTTGGAAGGTTGCGATGACTCTGAGTGTTGATATGATGCCTGAGGTTGAAATGCCTTTGAATGGTCTGAATCGGATCTAGAAGTGCAATCGAACCGTACAACTTTGGAGCTCTTTCCATGGCTGTGATCTAATCTGGCATTATCACTCTTGATTGGACATATCTGAGTAGCCCTAGACAAACTGGGATGAAGGCCGACTTATGCGAGAATCAATCGAACCGATCTCGCTCAATCTTCTCTCGAATCGCCTCCCGATGGTTTATGTACTCTCCTGCAAGCATCCTCTATTGATCTGATGCGCCTCTGAAGTCCAGATATCTATGGACCGAGATCTAAAAACTCAAGAGGTATGGAGATCGAAGTTTGCTCCAGATCTCGCTCTACAGCTCTAGGTTGCATCCCTCACCCTACAAATTATTACATCTGCTCAAAGGGTCTCTCTGGCTAGATTATTCGCAACTGAAAGCGAAGAAAATGTGAGGGGATGGGGATTCCGATGAGGATGGATGGAATAGGAGTCAGACCTTAGATCCGAAGTGATCTGATGGGGATCATGTATGGAACAGAGTGGAGAATATAATGGTGATCATGCAACAGTTGTTAAATGATCGTGTAGATGATCGAAAAGCTCCGATCAGGTAGATCAGATCTCGAATATGGAAAATCAAAACTAAGTTAAATAGAAAAAACATATGCGAAATTAAAGAAGAAATCAATAAGAAACTAACACAGATTACATAAGGATGATCTGAGGATGGTTGTCACCTCGATCCGTGATGGAAAATAGAGAAGCTCAACTACTACAACGAAGCTCCGGTAATAGTGATGGATAGCGACTCCCCGAAGATTCCTTGCTCTCCCAATTGAGTAGGATGAAGAGCTGTCACTTCCTTGCCTCTTGCAATCAATTTCGGGTAAACAATTCAAGGAAAATCAGATCAAACAATCGACAGAGGAGGAAGAGGAAATTTATAGCTCTACAGGTTTAGTAGATTTTAGGAATGGAATAGTGTGCAGATTGAGGCGAATATGGAGTGAACATTATTCAGGCAGATGAGTTGATTATTCAGGCACGAATTCGAGAAGAAATCGAAACCAAAGGATGATTGGGTCGTGGGGGGAAAATAAGAGAAGTGGCTCCGGCGAGCCTCTTACTTGGGTTAGGCGGAAAGCAGAGGAGATGACTCGGGTCAACAAACCTGAGTCACCAATCAAGTGAGGCCCGACTACATGACAAACCGAATAAAGATAAAAATTAAAAAAATATGCAAATAAATTTAAATTAAATTCATAAATGACATTAAATAAATAGTATAAATAAAAATATTAAGAATTAAATAATGTTAATTTAGGTGATTTTTAATTAATTAAGTTAAAAATAGTTAATACCCTTTATTGTATATATATCTATATATACAATACATGTTTATTTATTTATTTTTACAAATAAATATATAATTTATTATTTTAAATAAATAGATATATTTACAAAATACATAGGGGTACATGTACAATATATACACTAGTTTATCTTCGGTGATTTTGATTTTTATAGTTCTTATCTTTATGTTGTAAGATAAAATACAATATTTACAAGTATTTTAAAATAAAATATTCACACAATACATAATAAAGACACAATATACAATATACTCCAAAGGCCTCATTTTGCCTCTTATCTCCGATTTAGACGAAGAAGCTTATTTTAGTTAGATTACAATGAAAGTGAGTTTTCTTATTTTTGTATTTTTTAGGAAGATATGAGCCTTGGAAGTTTAGTTTTGTGGCCTTTTAAAGAGTCATTATGTGCACAATGAATGATGACTCTTCTTGCAATTATTTTTAATATTTACAACTTATTTTATGTATAAGTTCCAGGAAGAAAACATTTTTATTTGGGATGAATAGAATGATAAATAAAATATTAAAATGTTTATATACAAAAGAAATGAAATATGTGTAATTTCTAAAATGAAAATGAATGTTTTTTATTTATTTTTCAACACTAGGCCTTATCTCCCCCTACTTTATTCCTTGTCGATAAGGTCAAGTCTAGACCTTCATTGGGAGTTAGAGTCAGCCTGTATTTGTTTCATATATACAATATTTATTTTTCTTTTCTTTATTTATTTTAGGTTAAAAAATGATATTTGCACAATATATACAAAAGAATATAAAATAATAAAGGAATATTTTTATTAATAATTATAGGTGTTTAAGAAGGATTTTTCAACTAAAAAATGAATAAAGATGATGAAATGTAAATTTATAACCACCCATACTTTACCTTTACTAGTCCCTTAGAAAACACTTATTAAAAAAATAAATGACTAAAAAGAAAATAATAAATGAAAAATAAAGAACTTATAACAATTTTGGTTTTTTAAAATATTCTTCATAAAATCAAAGTATGGAGCTCGATCAGATCTTTGGATTATTAGTTTGCAGAACCTTATTGAGAATTGGAGTTAAAACCTAACATACTCTAAGTTCCACAAGACTCCTATTCAGGTCTCTTCAATAGTCAAGTCAGAACAAGTCCTCATATGCAAATTCAAATGACTACGAATCTTACTTGTTTGGTGTATGTGAAATATTGCTCTCCACATCATAAATGACAAAGACCATCCTTCTCTTAGCTAGGTGATCCTAATTCCCCAATCTATCAACTTTTTCTTAGGGAGCAGGGTATTCCCTTCTAAGTTTAGGTACTTGTTGTGTTCACAATCAAAGGGGGAGAAAAATATAAGAATAAGAAGAGAACTAGGGGATGGCCAGCGTAGACACATCTCATTGTGAAGCTGGCCAGTGTAGCCAAATCTCTACTAAGATCTGGAGTCTATCTGAAGCTGGACCAATGTGGTGAAATATATACATGTTTTATTTTTTTTGGAATGCATAACTGCTTCTACGTCATGAAAAAAATTGTTGCACTGCATAGATCTTTATTGCGCCTCTACGAATATAGGATCTTTTTTTCTTCCGCACATGTTTTGCGGTTTTAAAAAAATTGTGTTAGCAGACCATCCCTTTTTTGAAGCTTTATTGCAACCCATACCTCCTGTTGTTAGATGTCAGTGCCACCAGACTAGGTTGGGGCGCAATGGCCACTCAAGATGATTGTTTATGTTCCATTCATGCGTCTCCCACCAAAGGATTCTAGCCCACACCACCTCATTATTGAAGAACTATGTGTAAAGTGCTTGTCCAAGTAAGGTCACTATCTAAAAGAACCATGTGTATGTATGAAATATTCTACTCAAACCAATCAAGATGACATGTGAACATAATCTTGTGGACTTAAAGAATCAAGTTGATAGACCTGAAAAGTTTGAACTCCAGTTCCTAAGGTTCCTCCAAAATTAAGTGGATTAAGGTCTTAACCGCGCATCATTCTTCGATTTTATTCTAGATTTGTTTAAGCATTAATTTTATTTTTAAAAATGCATATGCAAATGTAGAAATAAATACAAAGCATTTTTTTTCAAAGAAGATAAAAGAAAATGAATGAAAAGACAAATCTTTTTGGAAATCTTTTTCAAAGAATTTTGCGATTTTTATGGATTTATTTTTTAATTTTTTTATAGATTTTTTAATATATAGAGTTATACATGTTTACAAGAAATTACAAGGATTTTATACAAATTATAAATTTTCATAGAAAACATATATACAACTTTATACACAATTTATAAAAGATTTTACAAAAAATATTTACAACATTTTTTGCACACTTTTTACATGGTGAATTTTATCTACAAGTTTTAGTACATAATTTTATATACAAATTTTACAAGTTTTATACAAAGATTTTATTAAAAGAATTTTATGCACAACAAATTTAATTCACTAGATGTACAAGATGATTAAGAGTTCTATTTATAGATGTTTTGTACAACTAGTATATCAGAAAAGTGTACAAACAAGTTATTTATATACAAGGTGAAAAATAATTTACAAAAAATCTACAGAAGAGTTTACAAACAAAACATTTACAAAACATTTTACAAAATAATTTCACAAAACAATTTTAACAAACATTTCACATAAGGTTTTCAAAACTTGTTTACAAAAAAATTTACAAGTCATTTTTATAACATTTTCTTTACAAATATTTTACAAAATTTTTATAATATAATTAATTTTGGTACAAAATAATTTACAAACATTTTACAGAAAAAATTATTTTACAACCTTTTTTACTAAAATATTTTTACATATATTTTTACAACTATTTTATGATGGATTTTTACAAATGTTTTACAAGGAATTTGTACAAACAATTCTACAAAGTTTTTACAAAACTATTTTACAGAAAGATTCTATAAAAGATTTTTTAAAGAAATTTTCGCAAACTTTTTACAAGCATTTTTATTCTAGTTTATTACCCATATTATTAGTCACACAAAAGTTTGAGTTATGGCTAAAGTATTTATATTGTATATATAAGACACCCTTATACTTTGCACGAACTATGTCCTCATAGTGACAAAGAAGCTACAAAGGGAGACATAACTTGTGCTAAGTATAGAAAAGTGAAAAGAATCTATACAACAACAACTCGAAGAATGATGACTAAAAGGGTAGAAGTCAATAATCCCACCTATACTTAGGATCAATCAATCCTAAATATAGAGATTGTACAAATGGGGAAAATCAAGGAAGAGAATGTACACTCCTAACGACTCAACTTGTCCTCCCCGACACTTAGGATAAAAGATCCCTAAGTATAGAAAAATAATATCAACAAGTTGAAGGACAAGTCAGGGAGCAGAAAAATAAAAATAAATAAAAATGGGAAAGAAGAATGAAATGAATGACATCACGCCCCTATACATAGGGTAAAAGATCCCTTAATATAGGCAAGGACAACAAGAGTGATGAAACAAAAAGAAAAGGATAACTCAAGTCATTCATCTCACTTATACGTAGGATAGAGTACATACCAAGTATAGCACATACACATGGGAAAGAGGTGAATGATAAAAACAAAATAAGAAAGAATAAAAAGAAAGGATATATACAAAATATTTTCAGCTCATGTATCGGACATAGAAGATCAAAGAATCATCATACGATAACACATAAATGGAATCAACTAGGAACAAGAATGTATCATGATCTAGATATAGTTTCAACAACTGTTCATTAAAAACAAATGGTTGTGCATTAGATGACAACATATATATGACAATACTACCATTGTCATGCACAACTCTCACAATGAATGGTCCTGACCATATGTTTTTTTTTTCATTTACTTGGAAATTACTTAAATTTCGCATCAAAAAACCATACTTTGTTATCAAAGATGAAAGTCTTCCTCCTATTGTGTCTATCATGCCAACTCTTGACTTTCTCCATATACATGAGTGAGTTGTTGCATACACGGAGTGCGCAGAAAGATTTGTGTATCAACTCAACTGTCACGTGGCAAGGCTTTCCATAAATCAATCTATAGGGAGGCATGCTCAATGGATACTTGTACGCTGTACGAGAAGCCCATTGAACGGAGTCAAGCATCTGGGACGAGTTCTTCCTATCTCTACATACAAGTTTTTGAAGTATCATCATAATCGCCCAATTTGAAATAACAACCAAACCGATAGATTGTGAGTGGTAAGAAGAGACAACTCTATTCTTAATGGCACACTCCTTCACATGCTTTCTAACCTTTTAATTGATAACATGGCTACCCCCATCTGAAATGATTATCTTGGGTATCTTGAAATGTACAATAATGTTGTTCTTGAGGAAGGAACGAACTGTATGACTATCAGCAGCTTGGGTGGGGATCGCCTCCACCCAATGACTAAAATAATCTAGGACAAGAAGGATTTACTGAAATCCTTGACTGACAGGGAATGAGCCCATGAATTCTGTTCCCCAAGCATAAAAAACATATGAAATTTGGATATATCTCACATGCATCGTATCTTTAGAACCAACGGTTCATCCCATTCTCTGGCAATCACTATAACCTTGAATATAATTTGTAGCATCCTTGAACAAAGTTGGCCACCATAGGGCACATTGAAGTGCGTTTGTTGTCGTGCACTTCCCCTAATGATGCCCACCGGCCTCTAATATGTGACAATGCTCAAGCACACTGGTGTATTCCTCTTAAAGAATGCACCTCCTATAGATATAATCTGCATCCTCATGAAATACGTAATAACCTCCCATTGGTATATGAATCTCTTACAGGAAACCGTCTACCTTAAGCTTAGGCCAATCTTGTGGAACTTTCTTGGAGACAAGATAGTTCACAATATCATTGCACTATGGGAGTGAGGCAACAGACAAAATAGCCTCATCTGGAAAGGTCCCTGAAGTAGGAAGTAGTAGCTGCTCAAGAGACTCTGCATCTAATATCTAAGAAAGCTGATCTGCCACAACATTTTTCACTCTAGGCTTGTCTCGAATATATAAATCAAACTCCTAGAGAAGAAGGATCCATCTTATAAGACGTGGTTTGACATCCTTCTTCACATGTAGGTACCATATTGTAGTATGATCCAGGTAAACAATCACATGTGATTGTTTACCTGGATCATACTACAATATGGTACTAACATCTCCTTCTCTGTAAATGTGTAATTGCATTGTGCCCCATCTAGAGTCTTGCTAGCATAATGTTTGGAAATTAGTGCACCATTCTATCTCTATCCTAAAACAATTCAAACTACAAAATCGGACACATCCGTCATGATCTCAAAGAGGAGAGACCAATTGGGTGGTTGAAGGACATTAACAGTAGTAACCACATCTTTCATCTGATGGAAAGTAAGGATGACTTCCTCATCAACAATAAACTCAATCTCCTTGCACAGAAGCTCAGTCAAAGGCCCAGCGATCTTGCTGAAATCCGTAATGAATCTCCTACAAAATCCAACATTTCCAAGAAATAACCTCAATTGATTCGAACTCTACGATGAATCTAACATGGAAATCACATAAATCTTAGCTGGGTCAACCTCCGTACCATATTTGGAGATGATGTGGCCCAATATAATCCCATTAGTCACCATCAAGTGACTCTTCTCCCACGAGAGCACTAAGTTTACCTCACAACATCTTTGAAGTACTCGGATAAATGATTAAGGCATGAGTTGAAACTATCTGCATAGACTAAGAAATCATCCTTAAGGATCTCTGGAAAACTACCTACCATGTTGGCAAAAATGGCCAACATACACCTCTGGAATGTAGCGGTAAGGGCATCCATGTAAAGGCATATGTGCTAAAAAGATAAGTAAAAGTAGTCTTCTCTTGATCCTCAGGAGCGATTGCTACCTAGTTTTGTCTAGAGTACCCATATAAGAAACAAAAGAACTCTTTCCCTGCCAACTTCTTAATAATCTGATCAATAAAGGGTAGTGGAAAGTGATCTTTCTTGGTCGCTGAATTCAAGCATCAATAATCTACGAAACATGCCCTGAAGTGTGTATACAAGTCGAAATCTCCTCACCACGACCATTAATAACCAAAGTAACCTGAATTTCTTCGAGACCATATGCAATAGACTGATCCACTTGGAATCCAGATTGGGATAAATAAAGCTAACATTACACCATTTCATAATCTCTTTCATGAAAACATCCCAGAGACTAGGATTCAAACGTCACTAAGACTCATGGGTTAGCCAGCTATCATCCTCTAAGGAGATTCCATATGAGCACAAAGCCAGACTAATCCCACGGAGATCTGAAATACTCCAGCCAATAAACTTGTGGTTTCTCTCAAGGACCTCTTGAACAAGAGATTCCTGGTCGTTGGTCAACTACGAACTGATAATGATTGGAAACATATGGAGGAGCACCTGAAAGGAAGGCTTACTTTAGAAATGAGGGTAGAACTTTGAGGTCAGGTTGTGTTGGAATAAGCTCTACAACAACCTCTACAACTACACTGGCAGAAGGTATATTATTTGCTCTCAATGTCCTATCCACCGTGGCTACTATAAGCTCAACATGAAGTGTTTCAAATTTCTGCGAAGAATAATCACTGCTCAGATAAGGATATCTCATCAGGTCGATCAAAGATCTCTACAAACTCATCAACGAACGACTCAGGTATCTCAACACTAATCTCAGTTTAAAGTGTATCCTTAACAAGTATCTCAATAACACCTGTTTGGGGCTTAGATATCTTAGTCGGAGGTGTCTCAACAGTGATCTTAGAATAATATGTATCAAGAATCTCAAATAGTACCTCTGAGTGGTACTTAGAACGTGTCTTAGGTAACTCAGTAATAATCTCATCTGCATATACCTTAGATAACTCAGGGTGATCCTTAGAATATAACTCAAACGGTCCATCAGATAACAACTCTGAATCATCGACAAGGGAAATCAAGACAACTGTGCTTTCCAAAGGTTCCTTATGAGAAAGGAACTCATGTGTATCAATCAAATCAGTGAATATATCAGTATCTTGAATCTCAGTTAAGAAATCACAATCCTAAAAAATTGGTGTACTTGGTACTTGGCTCTCTCGCATATGTTGTTGGTGGTGTGATGGCCTCGGATCTGGGATCATCTCTATCTTCACTTTATCATTATAAGAGTGAAAGGTGATCTCTCCAATACTGTAATCAACTACCTCTTCGACCATTTGAAGTAATGGTTGACCAATTATGATCGAGGAATGGAATAACGATACATGTGTGTTCATATCCATGACAACGAAATCAACTGGGAAGCTCATGCCTTGCACCGTTACAATAACGTCCTTGAGAATGCCCCTTAGCCTCTTGATCGATCTATCAGAAAACTGAAGGATCATATTGGTTGATCTAAGAGGTCCCAATCTAAACTCAATAAGTAACGAGGATGGCATCATATTGATCAAGGATCCTCTATCGAGTAGAGTATGATCAAACTCCACATCAAATATCAAAAAACAAGATGTGAGGTGCTCCCTTATCTTTCTTTTTTGGTGTGAGGTTGCTAATGTAATAAATTATGGCCATGGTAAAGATATACTCTCGGTCCTTGGGCAGTTCTACTTCGGTTGACGTTTCCTAGTACATGTCTCCTTCATTCCCTTTTCCCTTGCGGGCATGTAATCGATGGCCTTAAGGAGCAACATCTCTAAAAAGATGTTTTGTAAGATCTCTACCACTCTAGGATCAGATAAGATTGTTTTAATTTTTGAGTTTTTCTTTTATTCAATGCAGGTGGAAATGGGATAAAATATGAAAAAACATTAAACCGTTCATTTCTATTATTCATATCGGAATCAACATGTACATGTGGATTATCAGAAATAGGCTGTATAATATCATCCAATAAAGGTATAGAAGAAGAAATAAAAGGGGAAATAGTGTGGGATGCTCTATCTGCTGGTGCTGAAGAAGCCTCCGCGATAGGTATATTCTTCCTCAAATTTGTCTCATCACTGCATCTTTCCTTATTCTTTGAAGGTAGTGGTGGTGGAGAAAGTGAAGATGATCCTCTAAGATGTGTAACTACAACTCTGGATCACTACTCAGATGGTGAAGAAGATGATAGTGTCGGTGTATCTTTCTCAGTTGCTCAATGACACAATACCAACTCTGGATGTGTAGGTGCTCTCTTCTCTTTGCTTCTGAACAACTTCAGAACTAAGAGCCAAGAGGTATCCTTGAGATCATATCTTAAGGTATGAAATAGCCACATCATAAAAGACTTATTATCATCCCTATATCATTCTAAATGATTAGGATATTATATACATTTAACATGATGAACACATTGGTACTCCCACTAAGATTCACATGGTTCATCAAGATTCTATTTGAAATCATAAAATTTATAATTTCAACAAATCTTATGTTCCAAATACAAGAAGCTTATTTGAGTCCATAGATGGAGTTATTCAACTTGCACACCTTGCTTTCCTCAACCATGAAGACCTGGGGCTACTACTTATGAATATCCTCAGAGAGGTATTCAGAGAGGAATGTAATCTTGACTTCCATCTCGAAGATGTCAAAATCAAGTTGTGCAACAATAGTTAGCAATATTCTGATGGGAATAAGCAAGGTCACTGAAGAAGAAGTCTCATCGCAAGCGATGTCTTCTCTTCATGTGTATCTTGTGGATACAAGCCGTGCTTTGAAGGACTTTACCTTCTCATCAGGTTCCCTCTTTCTCTTGAAGATCCATTTACATCTTAACTGGTCTGAGCCTTATAGGTGGATCCTCGAGGGTCCATATACAACACTTGTATATGAAGTCTGCATTTAGACTTTATTGCTAACATCCATCTCTAAATGTCATGATCTTTAGAAGCTTCATCATATGAAGTTATATCATTGTCAGACTTTTGTGGCACATGGAATTCATCTTCAAACTCATTTGAAGAGGTATTGGTGTTTCATCTTTAGTTGTCCTTTTAGTTTCCGACTTAAAGAGACTCATTATCTTCTCAAGATTCAATGAGTTCCTTCACTTCATTTTCATCTTGATTCTCAAGAAAGTCATCATCTTAGAATCATATTCTTAGAGATGAAATTCTTTAAGAATCTCAAGGTCATAAAGTAGGCGTCCTATACCATTCCTTATTTTCCTAATGAAGTAGCACTCTCTGGTGCTAGATTCCAGCTTACATGCATGGAACCTTATTAAGGATATATATTGTAGTCTCAACGGCATATATACCTTGGAAACTAAGAGATAACTATGCTAAGATTATTTATTTATCAAATCATGTCACACATGATCTAATTGTATCTCCCTACAACTCTATTGAGTTTAGATGTATTAGGAGAAGTGATATAGGAATGATATTCCTATCTCCATAAGGTATTCCTTGAATTCATCTAATAGGTAATTGCTACCTAGGTTAGATCAAATTCATTCCATCTTCCTTCAAACTTTGGTTCTAAATCAAAATTGTGAAATCTTTGAACATTTCAAAGGTTTCTAAGGTAAAAAGAAAAAATCTCATATCAATAATAATCATCGAATGATATTACATATCATCAATGTTTATATGATATAGATGATCCACATACATCAATATGTATAAGATATTGAATACCTTGGCATCTTACACAATTCTCAGAGAAGAGTGTATTGGACATTTTACTTTGAATACAATATTCACAAGTATGTAAGATACGGAATTTCAAACATTCTAAAGTTTCATCTCTTACTAGTCTATGGATCTCATCAATAGGCATATGTCCTAGGCTAGATGCCGGATCATTGTCAAATGATCTTCATCCTCCTATTGATATTTTAAGGTTTAATTTTCAGTATTATAAATCATAATGAACCATTCATTAATTTTCTAATTTAGTAGAGTCCGCTATCATAACTATTTATGATAGGTCTATTCTAGAATACATGTTCATCTCCAACAATGAATGTATTCTAATATCTAGGTCATAGAGACATTCTCTAAGACCAAGGGCTCTCCCACTAAAAATATGAAGTCTATCTATCCTATGGAGATTGTTGCAACAATTGTATCAATTCCCATATAGATGACTATTAATCCTTAAGATCGATTTTACTAATCTTCTACAACACATTCAACAATTGCAAGTGTCATTAGAAGAATGAGATACAATTATTAGACTTTAATCTTATCTTATTTCAATGGTTAAATGTAGATTATTTTGATGCACTATCCGAGTCCTTCTCTAAGGATCCTAGATAGTCCAGATAGTCATACTATCAATACATCGGTTTATTGCAGTATTGGTAGTCATCCAATTCTTTGGATGTCATATGGATGTCATAGAAGTTTAGTCAACTCTTTGACTCTCCTTCTTACTTGGGTCAAACCATGCTTCCACTGCGCTCCCGTTATCTATAATCAACCATCGCTTAAGACAAAGGTTCTCTTATGTTGAACTCAATAGATTTCAATGTAAGAGTATTTCAACATTTATACATGCTTCATTTAATTCATACAATATGAATATTATGAAGATTCATGAATGACTTGAGTATAGACAGTACAATGATGACATTCATCATATCTACATCCATCTAAACTCTTAAATAGTTTGGTCCAGGCATGTATTCAAACATTTTGAATACATAATCTCTTTGTAGAGCTAACATTCTTCATAATGCAGTGAGCCATATCATCCATCATTAAATGTTGAGAGCACATATGTAAGCCAAAACAACTTCTTTGATTTTATAAGGACTAATTTGACAATTATCATCGACATGTCACTTTTGAAGTACACTCGATGAGGGATTAAGACTATAGAGACATACAAACCCTGAGGTAATGTCTTGTTGTCTTATTTAATTGTCATTCCTCATTTTGATGAGGAAACTTGCATATTGCAACCACATACAGTATGTGTCCAATTGCAAGGATAATATCTTGATCATGAATTCAATTCATGATATTACACTGGTTATTATTGAGTATAGCTTTGAGTGGGTTTAATGAGGATTATCTGAAATAAGAAATTTGCATATATATATATATATACATATATACATATTTTACTTCGATTTAGGAATTTTTATATCAAAGTTGTCTTTCCCTGTCAACATTGAAAGTTCATTCCCTTAATCACTTTCAGTGTAAGAGATATTCTTACCATCATATCTCTAGCAAGATCTGGGATCTCCTTTCCTGTCTTTGTTGCATCCCAACAATATGAGAAACTACAACTCAGATAAAAAGAAGCGGGAACTCATTCCACCTTGCAAGTCCGGCTTGCATTTCCCAATTCAATCTTTAACACCTCGGCCCACCACCCCGAAGGTGATGTTGACTCATTGCTAATTGGACCAACCGTCAACATGAATAGTACTCGCTATACACAATCCAATATCGGCCCAATAATATGTGGAATCGATAGTGGGATCACTACGCATACAGCCTTACTCTTTCGAGAAGCAAAGAGCCCGATCTAGATGTGCTTGTATGTAGGATCTGTCACTATGGACATGCATCTCCTACATACAATCCCTGACGACGGAACCCTTCGCCTTGACAGGAGACCATGGATGTCACTTATGTTATCCTCCACCTCATATTCAAATTTTATTTATTTACCATGAATCCTATTCATGCAATTTATTCTTCCAAGGGAAATGCATATCTATTCATAATAGAGTGTTTTTATTGGATATAATTAATTTAATCATATTAAATCAATTATTAATCCAATTTAATCAATAAACTTGATTGTTACTTGAATTTGTGGTATTATCTCAAAGTACATATTATTCGGATTTTAGTAATTAGAAAAATACATCATGATGTCTCAAGCATCATTCATTCCCTACCTGCTGTCATGGCTAGTACCGAGAGAGTGGGATAGACCACACACGATGCAACCTGCTACCCCAACGCTCCCCGACTAGGCACCATATCCTCCTCGAGAAAAAAGAATGTCGAGTAAATCACTTTATACTTGAGATGTTCGTCGGTTTTTCCACCGAAGTAATACCATATAATATTCATCAAAATCATTTTGATAATATTATAAGGAGATTTGTTAAACAAATCCTCAATCCTATTCAAGCAACGAGTTTTTGCATGTAAAAGTTATCCTACAACTATTGTAGGATAAACTAGAGTTTTCATGAAAACAATGTTTGTTGAAAATTTCATATTAACCAATTGTGATCAAGATCAATCTTATCATTTTGGTTAATACAATGTTATTCAAGGAAATAATTATCATATTTAAATATTTCATAAATATTTATCAATAATCATTTCATAAAATTAACAATTAATTTCCATCAATTTATTTGAATGACTATTATAAGGTTCATGATCAAGTTTGTTAATTTCCAGCAGTGACTCCTAATCACTAAAATCAACAAAATTCGATCAATTTAAATACAATGAATGCAAAATAAATTAATTTGGTTCGCCAATTTGATTTAAAATAGAACTCTAGTGATGATTATACATATACATGCATTTAGGACCAGTAATTAACTCTTTAATTACGTCACTAATTGCCATCCCCGAAACAGTGGACATATGGTTATTTAAAAGATCATATCTTGAGATATAGTATTCCAAATCATGCAATCTCAAATCCTAATATTTCCTTAATTAATGGGGAACATTATACAATTAAAATTTCTGTTTAAACATTTTAAAAGGGGTGAAATTTTATCGTAAGACAGGTCTACGAAAATTGAAATGCTAAAATCTTCATGAACCCAAACGAGCCAAAATCTTCGTAGATTCATGGATCATATCCAAAACCTCCATAAACCTGGCTATGATACCACTTGAAGGATATGGGGAAATCCTCAAGCACATCATGGAAGCGTGAGGATCGCATCGTATCTGATCGGGAGTGACTAGTCGCACTAGTTGCTTCGGGCAGCGGAATTAAAAATTTTTAAATGATGAAACTACATGATCTAAGAACACTTTTTGGATCGTTTTCATCTAAACTACAAATAGGTACTAGGTTTACCTCTTGAAGAGTGGTTGCGATCGAGTCTGTAAACCAAGAGACCTCCTGTCTCAAGTCCAATCCAACGGAGGAGACGCTTGCGAGCACGTTGATGAGACGCGTACTCCTCGCAATCCATGTTGATGATCCAAGCGACGGATCCCCTGATCTCGTCACATGAGATCCATCATCTTCTTCATGAGCGAGATGCACCGAAGTAGATGAAGATCCACGAGTAGATGATCCGGCAGCATATCGACGATGCTGTGACGATGACGACTCTCACAAGGCTCAATGGTGGATGGCCACTATGAGAGAGAAAGAGGTTTGGCATGTAGAGAAAGAGAGAGAGATAGGGATAGAGAGCAAGCATTCATGATCATGTCTCACGAAGAGCAAGGGGTGCCTCTTCTTATATAGTATTTTGGGAGTCCATGGATCTCAATCCATGGACAATACACAATCACTGGTTGAGATTGATTTGTGTTTCTTTCAATGTTTATGATGTTGTTGTAAAAATACAACAATAAGTGACTTAATTTAAATTAATTAATATTGATAAATCAATATAATTAATCTTAAATTAAATCACATTTGACTAGAGATAGGATAATGAGAAGACCAACTCCCATCCCTAAAAGAGAGGGGACGACCACTCCTCTCCACATGGAGAGTTGTAGCCATCCAGTCCTCTTGGAAGGAATGGGTCAATCTCCTCAAAATATTATGAGATCTCATTATCTCATGATATCTACTATAAATCTTGTCGACAATATTTTTACCAAAAAATAATTCCAAATCATCTTATGGAAAATATCAATCATGCCATTGAAATTATGTGAATCTTATTCACAACCCAAAACAAAATGTAAATTATATTTTAATTAATCATCAAATGTGAATACAATTCACATCAATAATTAATTAACAAATATAAATTATAATATGCTCTCGCTATTATATTATAAATCACATTTATAATATATATGATTAATATGGATAATGCTATCCATATTATTCATATACATGATATTTAGATCATATTTAATCATCTTGGATCTCTACTCTCATGTACCAAAATAATATGAATCACATTCACATTATTCACATCTTTGATAATTAAATCACATTTAATTATCTTAGATAACTCTCCTTATAATATGAATCAAATTGATATTATCCATGATAACTAAATCACATTTAATTATCAAATTTCTCGATGCTCGGATACATATATCAACAATGAAATTATCCTTGAACTCTTTTAAGGATAATGCGCTTTCTCCGCGGATAGTTGGAGATAAGGACAGGGCGATTGTACTGTTCCACGTATAGTGACTTGGATATTGAGATCACATCTCAAATCCAGATCTTGGGCCTCCCATAGATGCTTGATTAAAATCAAGACCACAAATTCAATCTTCTCGTTGCATCTAAATCACATTCAGATCAACCTCCAACATTTGGACCAAGATCATATTACTTATCTACTGAGAGGAGTCACTAAAATCCAGACCCGTTTCATCACTCCCTAGGAATGGAAGCGTCATGGTTATACAATCGTTTATGATCACATCACCCTCATGTATTCCCAATACCTGTACATCATGCATATTGGAAGACCTAGATTTTACCCGAAGTTTTAGATCTCTTTTAGACTGTCTCCTTCAGGGTTTTATCATTAAGTTTCTCATTCGATGGGAGTCGGTATCAATCATGTACTTTCCAAAAGCACATATCATACCTAGGTGTTGATCATATACTTTCCAAAAGCATATATCAAGCCTACAAATTCAGTCAAGCTTCCAAAGCGAGACGACCGTGCATGGAATTTCATTCTTCCCAATATCTCATGAGTGAGCTCATGTCTTCTGGTTCAGTAATGAACTTGTATGATCCCTTTGAGAGATCATATTACTCATATGCCCTTATATGCTCACCAGCACGCCGGTGTATAGACCTTGGTTAGGTCATCAACCTATTGGTCTGCCAAATGTACATACTCAACCATATAGTAACACATCCGTCTCCAGTCAGAGGATGTGTGCCTATATCCTGACAGTATACAACATAGGACTTTGGTTATCTCGATCTCATTAAGTCAAGTCTTGGACCTAACTAATCTAACACCTCTGAATCTCTATTCCTATGCAAAGGACCTACGGCAAGAGGTCGGTTAGATATCAGCCAAATGAGAAAGGTTTGCCATCTCCTACTCAGGATGGAGATCATCTCTTAATAATCATTTGATGGTGCTTGATGAGTCCTCAATCTAACTATTTATATATTCATCCAAGCACCTGCCTCTATGATTCAATAATTGAATCAATAGCTGTTTGATCATTAAGATGGCCATGGTACATAACCCTAATTATACTAGGGGATCTATTATGCAAATTAGTTAATCTTAATTTCAGATTAAGGAGTGAATTGCAATAACATTTATTGCATAATGGCTGGCCGTGGGCTCGCATGTCCAACACTAGATATGAGGTGGATGCTGAGAAAACTGCTCGGGAATATACTCTTGCTCATGGTAATATAGTACAAAAAAGTTTGAACAGACTACTTCTAGATGATGAATCCACAATTCATCGCCTTTATTCTTTTATTTTAGCTTCATTTCCGTAGTCAAACACCTGTAAATACCCCCTAATACCATGAAATTATCATTTTGCATGCATTTGTTAAATAAGCATTTTTAACACTTTTTCCATTCAAAATAAAAGAATGAAGAAGAAAAGAAAAAGGAAAGAAAATGAAGGATGTGTTTATGGAATAAATACAGACTGACCCGAATCCCAAGAGAAGGTCAATACCTGACCTGATCGACCAGGAATAAAGTAGGGGGAGACATGGTCCTTAATTCAAAAATCAAAAAATAATTTGTAAATACTTTTCCCTGTATATATTTGTATAAAACTTGTACTATTTTATTTATACATAAATTGACCTCAAATCAATTATTTTTATAAAATAAAATCTGTAAATAAAAATGTATTGTAAATAAGAAAAATAATTACAAAGCAAAATAATGTACATCTTATAAATAATCACACTCGGAAAAAACCGCAAAATGATAATAAAAATACCAATTCTGGCTCCATAAAAACTCAAATTGAATCTAACTCACTTCCATTATACTCTAAATTAAATTCTCTTTCAAATGTCTATGATTTCATAATTTTTGGAGTTACGGTTAAAAAGAAGATTTTCTAGGGTATTTTATGCAGTTTCACCATTATTTATTGTACATATTTGTTCACATATATTTTTATATACATAATGTATATAATTTTCAATATTATTTTTATTAAAAATAAAATAAAATAAATAATACAATTTAAAAAGATATAAAACTTATTTCCTTATTTGTACATGTGTATATTGTATTGAGAAAAATGGGACTGCCCCAAGGGCTGCCCCCACGCCGTTTTCATCATTTTTTTATTTTTTTGAAAAATATCACCATTTATATTTACCCCTATATCCCTCCTATATGCCAATCGAATTTTGTCAGAAACAGAGACTCCTACGACCTCCATCGAGACAGTGTCGATTTAAAAAATCCTTTTACTGTTAAAAAATGACTGTCTGGATGGAGGCCGTAGGAGTCTATTTTTTTGACAAAATTCGAATGGAATATAGGAGGGATATAGGGATGAATATACATGGTGATATTTTTTAAAAAAAAAATGCCGAAAACGGCGCGGGGGCAAACCCATTAAACTCTATTGTATTATATGTCCATAATATTTGTATATAATTAATTTCCTTATATAAAAATCAACAAAAAATAAAATATCTAACATTAATTATTTAATTTCATATATTTACGAAATTTATATTCAATTATTTTATTTATTTGATTTATTTGATTTAAAGGACCTACCATGCATATAGATATTATTCCAAACCTTTAATAGCTGCCAATAAGGTGGCTAATAAATTTTGTAAATTATTTAATTTAATAAATTATGAAATTAATTTTTAATGAATTTATTCATTTTTATTTAATTATTTCATCAATTAACCAATAAAAACCTTCTTCTATTGTACATTCCTTCCTTTTTTATTTTCTTCTCTTTTTATTGGCTCCTTCCTCCCTCATTCATCTTTGACCAATCTTTGGTGGAGAGGAGCCCGATATCCGAGAGCGATTTCGTCAAAGAAGGGTGCCCAGCCTCCGAGCTGTCCGGTGACAGCGAGTCGACCCTCCTCGAGCTCATCACGACGTTTCCGATCCCGAGGTGAGATCCAATTTCATTTCTCGTCTTTTTCTCTCAGATAAACCGTAGGTATAGTCTTTGCTCCGACTTTATTAGAATTTAGATCCTAAAAAAAATCCATCACACTTTTATCCGCATTCGACATTAAAATTTTCATCACATCTCGTAATCTCTCCATTTTCACGTTCTACCTCACGCAACCACGCTCCTCCGACCACGCACGGTGGTCAGAGATCCGGATTTATCTTCCATCTTCCAAGACTCATATCTGCTCACGTGCTCTATTTTGTTTATAAATAAATTATAAAAAAACAAAACATGTATCTCTTTTTCTGACATTTGTTTTGTAGGAAAATCAAAATAATAAAAAATATAATAATAAAAAAATAAAAAAATATTTTTTCTCTTATTTACATTCTGTTTAAAAAAATATAAATTGATCTTTCATTTATTATCAGTTTACATATAAAAAAACAAAAAAATAAAACAACATGTTCCAGCCCGCCACTGCCGACGCCTCCCGCACTACCCAGCGGCGCGGTGACCCTCCGCCGCCCCCAGCGGCACAACCATCCCAGGATGCATAATCTCTACAACCGTAGCAACCTACCGCAACTGTCTAGTGGCCTCCATCATGCCCCACGCGTGCCCTTTGTCAACCCCCCAGTGCGGCGGCCCTCCACCCGAAGTCCTCTGCACCGCCCAGTAGACCGCTCCTCCGCCCCAACAAAGCCCTTCCGCCAATGTACACCCCCGTGTGCGCTCCTTCATCGATGATCCAACCCAACACCGTCGAAGACCCCTCCGACTACTATAGCACCACCACCCTTCTTCCGCAGTGCGTTGCTTTCCCCCACCAAATCTATCGACCAGCGCCCTAGGTCGCACCACTTCCAACCGAACACCCAAACGCCATGCATGCATGGGGAGGAGGGGCGGCGACGGCACATCTCTCCATCATCCAAAATAGTGAACCCTAGGGTTCATGTTGAAAAAATATTTTGGAAAAATTGCAATTACACCCCTGAAGCTTAGAAAAATTACAAAACAATCCCTGTGTTCTAGAAGATCACGTGCGTGGCACGCCCTCACTTCGGTAAATTTCACATTTCATCTTGCAACGTATTTATTGTTATATTTTGATGCAAAAACTTTAATTAATTTCTCTTAGTCGCTCCATTCCAGATATTAAATTTGCATGTTCTTTTTGATGGAATAAATGTTTTTCATGAACTAAAAATTTCCAAAAAATGTGTGTATACTCCTGCTATGTCTTTTTATATTTTATAAATTTTTCATAGCATTTTGTTGACATTTGATATACTTACAAAATAAAAAACAATGACTTTTTCCTGCCCGAAATTAGAAAAACCATAAAAATTTGAAAATTCGCCTAAAAATACAAAAAAAATTACTGTAGGTGTGTTTTATTATCTTTTAATTTCTATCCAAGTTTCGTCCAATGATCATTTATAAAACTCAAAAAAATTACGAAAAATGAAAATCTTAAAAATATGTAGAAAAGTCTAGAAAAATCCAAAAAAAAAATCTGATTTCAGTATTTGTTTGTAGATATTGAATTTTAGTTTAACTTAAAAATAATTTCCAAGAATATTGGACATATTTTTATGTTACGAAATAGTCTTGGCTGCGCATATTTTCTCTATTTTCCACTGTTTGATTTTTATAAAATCACAAAAAACATTAGTAAAATTTGGAAAAATTATCAAAAATATTTTAAAATATAAAAAACACAAAAAATTTCTCTGTAATTTTCTTAGTATTTTTGACTAGTCTGAAAAATGCAAAAAAGTGTGGTGTTGTGTATTTTATCCTTTATGCTTATTTTGAAAATAAAAAAATTAAAGACTAATAAAAAAATTCTCTTGAAAATTTGACTACATAGTTTTAAATCGCGCTCCTTGTGTTCGACCCTGATCGCTATACCAATATAGGCTAATATGACCTTAAAATTGGCATCTGACACTTGTATTTAATCATCATTTTCATTTAAAAATTACCAAAAACATTCTCCTCGAAAAACTAGCATCTTCATTATATGAAAAGTTAACCTAAGGAGACAGTGGCCTCCCTCTATTTAACCTTGGGCTTGTCCAAGTAAATTAAATTTGATCGCTTGCATTTAATTGAAAATTTATTTTTAATGATCATTTTGATTATTCCTAAGTGCTCGTCTACAACATAACCAACAACTTAGTAGAAGGCATATTCAAAGTTTTCTGGTGGCATCATTGCCTGGGAGACGTGGCTTAAGTTGACTTTTAGATTATTTAGAAATTAGGTTGTCCATCCCTCGTGTAGTCTGACCCTAGGTTTTTTTGTTATTATTACTCTATTTATTTTTTCCTATAATTTTATTTCCTTATTTATTTTCTTTATTTTATTTGAGTCATCTCTCTGGCCACTTTCTTATTTTTTTGTGAGGGACCCAATGCGATCGGAGTGACTGCTCAGGTACCTGAGCAACTCAAGAGCATTGTAGGCTAGCTTTTTCATTAAATAAGCATGTTAAAAGAATGCATTAAAATAGTTGAGTCAAGTCATGATAGAGTGTAGAGTCCTTAGGATTTTTTATACATTTATTTGATTTTTTGTAATAATTTATAATAATTTCATATTTATACTGATTCTTATTTAGGATCTCACAGGTGTAAACAGAATTTAAACATTTATTCGTATGGTGTGTCGAGGTATGTTCCACTCTCATGTTGATGGTGGGGATCGACTTGACTGGCTCTTAGGTTAGACCTACACTCGTGATTCTTAGAGCTTTACAAATGTCATTTATCAAATGATTGTGTTTTTTTTAATTTAGAATTACACTTTTCACATTAAATAATACGTAACTTAGAATGTTCTACATAGTCAAATTAAATTAATATTCTTCTCAAATAATAAAAGTTCCTACTAGGCATAGTTTTTTCGAACTTGCATGCATTTAACATAAAAAATCAATTCTATATTGCATCCCACATGTAAAACACGTGGTTTATTGTATGTCTTCTAAACTTGGAATGCATTATTTATTTGATCGATTGCATCAAATTTTCTCGACTCCCTTCCCCTTGATTTTGTAACTTATGATTAACAGAAATCAGGACTAATAATCAATGCAACATGTTTGGTGGTCTAAATGAAGTGATAATCTAACATAAAATCGAGAATGCTAATTTGATTTGAAAAAAAATTGATTAAAACTTACCCTTCTTTTCGAGAAAGCAACCCCATCATTTTACACAAGTACCTACCTCCAGACATAATGGGTGAGGATGTACACACTAAGGTTAGAGCCAAATCCCTAGGTGATGAACGAGATTTATCGGGGGTCTAAATATGCCTCACACAAGGCGGAGGTAAAGTCGCTATGGCGACCCTCAATAACCCTCACACAGTCAACAATCAACCCACAACAGATAAATCAAGCAATGAAAATCAATGTGTGGAGTTAAAATTTATTATAACTCTACAAAATGTGTGTATAGTGCAAGTAGTATAGAGTTTCGAACACATGGAACAAGCAGGATAGATCAAGGCAATAATGCTCAAGAATGAATGTGATCAAGTGCCTACAAATGTGCAATTTTTGTGGGTTTTTAAATATTATAATTTTATTTAGTTTTTGGTATTATATTTTTATATGTTGATTGTTACTTTACTTATTTTTTATTTTCTTTTTATAATTTATATATATTTTTTTATATTTTCTTTTTCTTTAAAAAAATAAATGTACAATATAGGAAAAGGGAGATAATATATTTGTAAAAAGAGGTAAAAAATCCAAATTAATATGCAATTAAGCTCAAAATTTAGAATACTATTTTCCTTAATTATTTATGCCACAAAACATGTTTTTGTATTTCGATGTAAAATACATGCCTAAAAAATGGATAATGTTTAGGGGGTTTTTTGCAATTTTTCCATGCAATTGATATACAAAAAGTATGAGCATTGGTCGATAAGTTAACTATAATGAAATTAATCTACTGTGGATTAAAATTATGAGGAACTAAATATGCAAACTTTTTTTATTTTAAGTAAATTAATTTTAAAAAACAAAAAAACTAATTATTTATCAAACTAAAATTACCCTAGATAAGTCTAATCAAGATATATCCATGAAAATTCTATCTTTAAAATATTGGGTTTACAGAGTATTGAAATTTAATTAGCAAATCAAAACATAATTTATGTTAATAAAATAGCATGCAATAGACTTGTTTTTTCGACCAATATTATAACATAATCATTTCTAAAAAATAAGAAATTTTTAGAATTTTTCGATCAATGGTTGAATTATTATGAATTTCCAATGCATACTTGAAAAATATGAAAATTTTCACTGTAATAAATATTAATAAATCTATCATAGCTCATAAAAATTGAATCAATCATCCACAAGATATAGGATTAATTAGTCTACAATAAGTAATTTTTGAAATAATAATATGATGAAAAATGATGGTTCGAAATGAAACTCAAACACAATGAGTTAAATGCAATACAAAAACTAATATAAGTAAAATGAACATGCACATGGACAAAAGAAGTGATTACCAACTCCTAGAGGGGTATCTGTGTAAATTTCTATGGAGCGCACGTTCACAACCCATGCTCCTATTTGTAGGGGTCTTCTTTGTAATTTCCTTGAGGCATAAGTGGATAAATGTAATTTGCCCCTACACCCAAGTGTGCGACATGTGTCGTGCGGGGATGTTGTATAACAAGCTATGACCATCGAGCGGGGGTGGTGATTGAGGATGGCTGGATGTTCCATCTGCAACAGGAAGGTGAAGGTGTGACCGAAGGCGAAGGGTGGAGTGCAGGATGAGGGTTAAACATTATGCAGTGACGATTGATGGAAGGAGAAGGAGGAGCGATTTGGGGATAAATGAAGAAGAAAAAGAAGGAGAAGAATAAAAAGAATAAATGAGATAGGAAAAATAAGATGAAAACAAGGGGAAATAGAGAGATACTACCCAAGGTTTTCTTCTCCTGGGAGTGGAGCGACGAAGCGTGACTTCTGTTATCACCTTGAGTTACTAGTGAGCCTAGCGAGGCTCAACTACCCACACATGACATATCTACTATGTGGAGGAGATCCACGGATCTCTCTTCGTGAAGAAGGGAGACATAATCTATTACAAAGTCGTCCGAGATCTATCGCAACTCGTGAGCTGAGGTTGGTAGAACATCGATGAGGGAGGTGAAGGGTCGTTCGATGTGGAGGAGATGGAGTAGCGAGGGAGGCAAAGTGGTAGTTGGATTAGCCGAGGAAAGTGGGGCGACCATTGCACCAATGTAGAAGGTGGATGGGAGAAGGGAGGTCTTGGCCAATTGTCAATCTTGATCGAACGACCAAGAGAATTCCATGTGGCATCGGAAAATAATAAAACATTTTTAAATAAAATATAAAATATAAAAAAATCATAAAGGGGGTAAAGGTGATAGCACATGGTGACTCCAAGAGATACCACTTGTCCTTCAAAGAAAAATCCAAATAAATATTAAAATAAAAATAGAAATAAAATAGAAAATGATGTCAAATCAAAGAGCAGTCTTCATAAAAGTTGTTTGTCTTGACGAGAGCAACGACATTTGTGAAGGGACCAAAATCGAAGGAAATCATCTGTATAGAACGTATTTTCCATGGTACTCTTTAGATATAAAATACCATATTTTTATATTTTATGATGTTTCTAAAATTTTTAAAAAAGTTAGAATTCTAAATAACATCTTTTAAAATATAAAATAAATATTTACATATAACTCTAATTTTTTCTATATTTAATAATTAAGAAAATAAAGAAATAAAATAAAAGTGACATATATACATAATCAGGGTGATTTATTTTCTTTGATTTTTACTTTAATTTTGATCAGGATTTTTGCACATTTTATTAAAGTATAAATCAAATAAAATAAATGAAAAAAAATAAAATATAAAAGAGTTATTTGTGTACATAGAGTAATAAGGTAAAAACCAGGCAATCTGTATGTTATACAAAGATGTCCCAAAACCCAAGTTTCACATATGAATTCCGATTATTTTGAATCAGTTCTTATTTTATATAGGGTTCATAGGAGATTGTATGAGGGATATAATCATATTTATGTCTTTTTGTCTTCAAACTAGGGCTTAGGTTTTTTTGGGCATCTGCACAAGTTAATATTTTTTTGATATTTTCCTTAATTAGTGTTAGTAATATGTAGACTAGAGTTGAATTTATTTGATTTAAAGTTACTTAAAAAAATTAAAAATAAGGCAAGTTATGATAATATACAAGTGTTAATGCATACAAAATTTTGGGCTTCTTATTTATGCAATTTTGAATGCTAAAATATGGAAAATATTTACATATATATGATAGATTAAAAATACAATATAGATGAGTAAATGCAACTATTACTTGAGAACATAGATCTATTTTCATATTTTAGAGTGATGAATAAAATATTCATTAAGTATAAGTAGAGAACTTAGGGGCGATTCCAAGTGATGGACAAGGAGGTTTAACCACCCTCTATGATTGGTAGTTGGACAAGGATGGGGGATAGGTGGCACGCGAAGAAGATGGAAGTTAGGTCTAGGTGGAGGTGGTGTATGAACCAGAGAGGCCAATCAAGGAGACTGGGGAAAATGGAAGAAGAAAGGTGGTCGGTGAGGTGATTGTGTGAGGGAGAAGAGGTGCGGAGGAAGAAGTTGAAGTGGGCCATTAGATTTTGAGATCTAATGGTTCTGATGGAGGCGAGTGCAGGCAGTGCTGATATATCTGATCAAACAGATAAAGTAGTAATGATGTGAAGAGAAGGTGGAAGGAGTGGAGACATAAGATCAAAGGCCATCCAATGGATGGAAACATGGGCGAGATGGAATGAAGGGCAAGACACATGGTGTCTCCAGGGATATCCATGTGACCCAATGAGAAAAAAGATAAAATAGAAAAAAAATAAAAATAAATAATTGGAGGCTTCAAATTAAAAAGTGTTAAGCATGGAAGTTATAGATCCTTTTGAGATTTATAAGTTCCATGTTCAACAAAAAGTCAAAATAGGTCACATATACATACTAATATTTTGTAAGTATTTTTAAGGACTAAAAAGAGTTTTTTTTCAATTATTTTGAGAACTTTTGTATTTTTAATTTGTAGTTAACATCTAAATAAATAAATAAATAAATAAATAAATTATTTATATAATTTTATGTGATTTTTAATATTTAGTAAACACAAAAATACAAGCACAATAATAGAATTATTTATATACATTAATTCGAGTTAATTATATTCATAGTGTTCCTTGTTAATGTTAGTTAATTAATCTTAGATTTTATTGAATAGTTAAGAAGGAGAATAAAAAACAAATATTACGATAAATCATGGATTAGTCTAGAGTGCTACAAGACAAAGTGTGTTGACCATAGGGGATGCAGGTTTGATCAGGGAGGCTGAGTGGGCTGGCTTGGGTGAATGACATGATGCCATGTGGGTTGTTGACCAGTGACCATGCTACAAATGCAATAAAAAGTGAAAATAAAACATGATATAAATTCAAATGTAAAAATACATAAAATGAAACTTGTACGTGTTTGAGAGATCTACAAAGTTTGCAAAGGACTCAAATGCAAATTAGAAAACATGATAGATATGATTATTTTAATGATATTTTATGTTTATAAAATACAAAATTTTTAAATTTTTAAATTTTTATTTTTTTTCCGTACACAATAAATGCATGCAAAAATCAAACATGATGTAAATTAATACAATGGATAGAAATACAATTTCTGAATTTTTAAGAGTTAAAAATGAGCCAGAATATATTTTTTAAATTGGCTAATGTGCTCAAAGCAGGATCTCTTTTTTTATGGCTTTTATAATATTTTTGGAATTTTATTTTTATGTAATTAGTTGGAAAATTGATTGAAAAAAAATAAATGAACAAATAATAAATTGAAAAGTGTTAAATACATACGTGAAAAAACAAGTAAAAAAACGGTAACTATGTACATTTTAAAATTTTGATTTCAAAACTCAAGTTTCACAAATGAACTCTGATTCTTTTGAAATTATCTTGATTTGTAGCTAATTGAATGTGAATTAATTCAAAAATAAGTAGAGTGAATTTGGACATTGTATGTGAGACATACCAACATTTACAACAATCTGTCCTAAAATTAGGGTTTGATTTTTTTTCACATATATGCAAGTTAATATTTTTTTGGGATTTTCAATTAATATTAGTAATATGTACACAACGGAGTTGGTTATATATTAATTGGAGTTAGTATGAATTAATTAATAATGGGTGAAGTTAGGTGAAATAGTCACAAGTTAATATGAATGCAAAATGGAATGCTAATTTATGCAAATTATTTACGAGTGCATGAATGATATTTATGAGTTATAAACACATTAATGCATCTAATTACTAAGGAAAATGATCTATTTTTATCCAACTAGAGTGATGAATCATAGATTCATCAATCCTCTATACTTAAACCTTTACTCATCCCTAAGCAACCTAAGAATAAAGTAGTAAAAGGGGATTGGATTCCATACCAAAATCATGAACAAAAGCTGAAAATGGAGCTCCATTTAACCTTTGGATTAGTAGTTTGGCAAAAACTTGTGCGAGAATTAGGACTTGAAAATCAACAATTTCTACGATCTACAAGCCATTATACATGTTTGGCTCAGAAGTCATCTTGGATCCACTCCCACCCAAAGCATACCCCATGGATTTGAATAACCATGTATTTGTGTGCGAAGGGTGTTAGATCTTCCCATTTGAAATGCCTAACTGCCATGCAATCCTCTCCTCAAATAGTCCTCGCTGAGTCAGGTAATTCCTTTTAAGTTCAAGAACTACTAGTATAATAAAAAGGAGAAAGGGAGAAGAAATTGGATATTAACAATTGTGGCTAACATTTCTATTTGAAACTTGGTCAGTATGGTCAAGTCTTTGCTACACAAGCAATGGACCATTGCGATCAATAAATTGGGATTTTAAATTTTCACTCTATATTTATTCTTGTCTGTTTGTTTTTTATTTGAATTTTGGCTCATTTATTCAAGTACAGAAGTAAACAACCATGTGAGATGGTTGTATTGACCCCCACCTCGACTAAACAACTATGTATTAATAGACTATTCCTCATCTGAAGCTTTATATGAACCTGTACTTTGGTCTTTATATGTGCACACTACCAAAGAAGGAACCATACAATATTCCATCACCCCATTTCTATTGAACTAAGAGTCCAGGTTAATTCACCATTCAAGAGTCATTCATTAGAATGAGGCAATCAGTTTAAACACTAAAAGTCGAAGTCTAAAAACTGTAAAGAGCAACTCAAAAATTTATGTCTAAGACCTTAAGCTTCTAAGATCCTGCTTTCAGTAAAGTTCCTTTGAAAGTTTGGATAATGGCCATGTCCTGACCACTCTCGGTTTCTGCCAACAATTCTAGTTCAGAACCTAGTGCCTTTTCACCAATTTGTATGCATTCTATGTTGAATGAAGTGCAGGTGCATGAAATGTAACTTTTCACCTCCCCTATACTAAGTGTATGCTAAGTATAATGGGGTTCAAGAGAAGAAATGGGTGGGGTATAAGCCCCCTCATCACCCTTATTATATGGTTAGCCTAAGTATGGAAGAGAGCAGAAATATGACAGTCGTGGGCGAGAAGAGGCATAATGATACACAAGATGGGCATCAATCTCTCTTAATCCTTAGGCTTTTGCCTAATTATTGAAGAAGTACAAGGGAATCAATGTGATAAGGGAAGATGTGTTTAGGTGTTAAAGCACTCATGAAGATTTTGAGAGGTGAAGTGCGTATGTGCAAGGTGTCATGCCGATCCCTGCTAATATGTCTGCTTTATGCATGATGATTTCCTCAACTCTTGGTAACAAATCTTCTGGTCCAACAAACAACTTCAATAGTTGTTTATTTACTAGAAATGCTAGTGCAGTCCCTGTGAGTTTCTGGATATCAACACTACCGCTCTTGTGAACTGCTCAGACAATGTTGGGATGCATCTATTTTGATTTAAATTTACGTTGAAAGATTTTCAAATTTGCATTGAACAACCATACCTTTTGCCTACGGACAAAAACCTTCTTCCATATGTGTTTATCATACCATCTCTTCACTTTGTCCTTGTGAATCATGATGTTGTCATATGCTCTGATCTCTACTAGCTCATTTAAGTCCATCTCTCTCTATTTCTGACCCATGTAACTGTTCCAGTTGATCTTCTTGATATCCTTTTCTGATTTTATAATAGCTTCTCAAGCAAATGGCACTATTTCTCAAAAACTATCCTGAACGAGGAAGTACCTAGTGGAGTCTTGTAAGTTGTCTGCTTAACCCACAAAACCTGGTCCAAGAGTTGGGATCATTTATTCATGTAGGGAATACGAGCTTTTACATAATGCTATTTACTTCATTATTTGAAATCTCCATGTTGTTTAATTATGGGTGGTATGGACTAGAGAGAAAGTGTTCAATGTCATAACGTTTAAACAACATTTGTATATCATGGTTCACAAAATGGCTATCCCCAATAGATATCAAAACCATAGGGACCCAAACCTAGAAATTATGTTCTCACTCAAAATTTCATAGATAGTTCCGTTGTCTACAGCTTCGGTAGGGATAGCCTCCACCCACTTGGACAAGTAATCTACCGCAAGAAGGATATATTCAAAACCTTGGCTTCTAGGGAATAGGCCCATGAAATCAATGCCCCATGCATCGAATACATAACAAATGATGACTGGGTGCATTAGCATTTCGTCATTGGAATCTACCATACCTCCCATTCTCTAACACACTAGGCACGACTTCACAAAGAAATAGACATCACAAAATAAAGTCATCCAATAAAAGCCACATTATAATACCGTCCACGTTTTCATCTTCATGAAGTAGTGCCCTCCTTCCTCCAGAGTAAGGTAGTGAATGAAAACACTCTTGTATTCCTCCGAAGGTATACATCTCCTTCAGACATAATTCAGTCCTTTGAAGAAAATAAATGGGTCCTCCCTCTTGTAGTTTTCATGGATCCCGACTTTAGTCGGTCAATGAGGCTCTTAGGCAATCGTGGGGAACTTGCTTGTAAACCAAGTAGTTCACCATATTGGCATACCACGAGAGAGTCAACAACAAAAATTGACTCGTAAAGGAAGGAGTCTCAAACTAGTGTAGGGTCAAAAGATTCTGTTGCACGAGACAGAAGAGATGATAGACCACTACATTCCCCAATCTAGGTCTATTTTCAATATCCAAGTCAAACTCCTACAGTAAGAGAATCCTTCTGAGTTGATATGCCTTCACATCTTTCTTCTCCATGAGGCACCTAAGTGCCGAGGGCTATATGTAGACTATCACTTTCGATCTTATGAGATGTGATTTGAAATTGTCCAAAGCAAATACCATATCAATCATTACCTTCTCAATAACGGTTCACTTGTGCTGAGCATGATCAAGAGCCTTGCTTGCATTATGGATAACAAATGGGACACCTCCTCTTCTTTAACACAACATGGTCCCTATAGCAAAACGAGAAGCATCTATCATCATCTCAAAGGGAAGAGATCAATCCGAGGCATGTCGGATTGGGGCATCCATAATGATTTCTTTCTAAAGCTCGAATGCCTCAAGACAATCGTGATTCACCACAAACTCTATATTTTATTCATAGGAGATTAATTAATGATCTGGCAATATTAGAGAAGTCCTTAATAAATCTATGATAAAATTCAACATGCCCTAAGAATAACAATAACCATTTTATGTTAGTCTGTGGTTGGAGTTTTTAGAGTACGTCCACCTTGGCAATGTTAACCTACATTACATTCTTATATATGATGTGCCCCAATATAATACCCTCCTACACCTTTAATTAACTCTTTTCCCATGAGAGTACCAGATTCACCTTACAACACCTTATTAGGACTCGATCAAGATGCTTTAGAAATAGATCGAAAGAATCTCCATAGACATAGAAGTCATCAATTAATACTTCTAGGTATTCACCCACCTTCTCGGCAAAGACTACGATCATGTACCTTTGTAATATTCATGAGAGATATTTGTCCTAGTACACATCATGGTGTTCATTAAGCACCTTACAACTGATTCATAGGGGCATCATGATATATCTTTCTTTTCCTCAAGACTTTGAGGAGTCATCCCTTTAGATAGATGGATATCGTGTCTTAAGGGGAGGAAACCTTTCTTGAAACTATCCATATGGAAATTTTCAAGAATTTTCTTAATGTACTCACATTGTGATAATCCCAATATACTCTTTTTTTAAAATTTTAAACAACTTCAGACCCATGATATAAGAGGATTCTCCAAGATCTTTCATCTTGAAGGTATGGGACAACCATATCTTAACGCTGGTTATCATCCCTGTATAATTCCCAACGATCAGAATGTCATCAACGTAAAGCATGATGAACACAATGGCATTCCTACTAAGCTTCTTGTATACACAAGGATCATCAGTATTCTGCACAAAATCATGACTCTTTATGGCTTCGTCAAATCTGATTTTTCATCTACGAGAAGCTTGTTTGAGCCCATAGATGGATTTCCTCAGCTTGCATATTTTACCTTCCTTGGTTATGAAGCCCTGGGGATATTCTATATGGACATCCTCCGTGAGGTATTCATTGAGGAAGGATGTCTTGATGTACATGTATTAGATTCCATAGTCAAGAGGTGCAGTTATAGATAACATTGTCCTGATGGACTTGAGCATAGCCATATGATAGAACGTCTCATCGCAGTCGATACTTTCTCTCTATGTGTAAGCTTTGGCTATGAGCCATACCTTGAAAGTATCTACTTTCCCATCAGGTCCCCATCTTTCTCTTGAAGATCCATTTACACTCATTGGATTTTACCACTTCAGGTGGATCCTCAAGGGGCCATACACCATTCTTATCTATGGAGTCAGTCTCTAACTTCATTGCTAGCATCCATCTATACATGTCATGATCAATGACTGCTTCATCCAATGAATTCGTATCATTGTTAGTTTCACCTGAAACATGGAATCCATACCTTATAGGTGGGGCAACCACCCTTGAACTTCATCGAAGAGGTATGGGCGTTTCATCTTCATTTATCTCTTCAGTTTCTAGTTTATGAAGCTCAAAATCATCAAGGGACTCAATGCGTTCCTCCACTTCATTTTTGTCTTGACCTTTAAGGATGTCATCTTCCAAAAATCTCACATATCTAGAGACAAAAACCATATGGATCTTAGGTTCACAAAGCCGATATCTGATACCATCCTTAACATACGTAATGAAGTAGCACTCCCGAGTGCAAGATTCTAGCTTACTTGCACTCACGTTCTTCACATGGACCAAAAAATGACAAACCCTCAAGTGATTAACACTTGGTTTGGTTCTATACCATAGCTCATGAGGAATCATATGTATAGACTTTCTAGGAATCTTATTCAGGATATATATTGTAGTCTCTACTGTATATCCCAAGAAACTAAGCGGTAAATGTGCTTTGCTCATAATTTAATGGACCATATCCATAATGTTACTGTTGTGTATTTCAGCAACACCATTAAGTTGGGGGGTTCCAAGAGGATTGAGATTGGAGACAATTCCATCTCTTTAAGGTATTACCTTAATTAATTTGAGAGGTACTCGCCGCCTCGGTCAAACCAAATCCAGTCGATCTTTCTATCGGTTTGGTTCTCAACTAAAGTCTCAAACTCTTTAAACTTTTTAAAGGTTTCATATTTATGACGTAGTAGGAAGATAAACCTATATCACGAATGGTCATCGATAAACGTCAAATAATATTGATATCCATTTCGAGTCACAGTACTGAAGGGTCCACACACATTAGTAGGTATTAGGTCAAGAGTATCTTCGCATCATATAACCTTGTTTCGAAAAGGAATCCTAGTCATTTTACCTCGAAAAGAATGTTTACTGGTAGGCAAAGAGTAAACCTTTAGAAAATCTAAGGGTTCATCCCTTATTAATCTCTTGATCCCATCACCTAGCCTTTGATGCTAAATGATGTTTGAATGATTTCTATTCTCCTTAGATCTTTAAGGGTTTTTATTAGTGGTAGTAACATTCATGACATGTTCATCAATGTACAATTCATAGAGTCCAATAGAAGTCAAAACACCATCCGCAATATGTTTATCATAATGACATACGACTAGAAAAGGAATGAATATCCACTTCTAACAAGCTTGGATACAACAACAACAAAGCCCTTTCCCACAATTAAGTAGGGTCAGCTACTTGGATTCTTCGCTTCCATTCAGATCTATCTTGGGTCAATCCTGAGCTTATATCCATAAAACTAAGATCCCTTCGTATAGTTTCTTTCCAACACTTCTTGGGCTGTCCTCACCCTCTCTTTACCGGCTCAACATCCCAACACTCGCGTCTTCTAACTGGTGCATCAGTTGATCTTCTTTACAAATGACCAAACTATCTTAAATGGTTTTCTCGCATCTTATCCTCGATCGGAGCTACACCAACTTTCTTTCTGATTGCATCATTCCGAATCCGATCTTTACGTGTGTGTCCATACACCCACCTTAGCATTTTCATTTCTATTACAACCATTCTCTGCACATGTCTATGGTTCACACGCCAACATTCAGATCCATAGAGCATAGAAGGTCTCACAACTACTTTGTAAAACTTTCCTTTAATTTTTAAAGGTATTTTCTTGTCATAGAGAACAACATAGGCTCCGCTCCACTTTAGCCACCCTGCATTTATTCTATTAGTTTCATCTCCATCAGTTTCCCCATCATGTTGAAAAATAGATCCCAGATATCTAAAAGAATCTCTCTTCCGAATGTTATCATCAGAAATCTTCACCTCGAGTCCTTCACCATTGCTTCCATCAAAGGAGCACTCCATATATTCTGTCTTAGCCCTACTTATACGAAATCCTTTACTCTCCAACTAATGTCTCTAAACCTCAAGATTCTCATTTACTCCATCTTTACTCTCGTCAATCAACATAATATCATCATCAAATAACATAAACCAAGGTCTCATATTGAATGTGACTTTTCAACTCGTCCATAATCAAAGTAAAAAGAAATGGACTCAAAGCTGAACATTGATGTAAACCAATGTTGATGTCAAAATAGCCAGTCTTCCCAGACGGAATCCGTACACAAGATAAAGCCCTATAATACATGTCCTTTATGTGGTTAATGTATAGGACAAGTACTTGTCTCTTCTCCAAAACTCTCCACAATATCTCTCGTGGGACAGAATCATAAGCCTTCTCCAAATCAATAAGCTCATATGGAGGTTCTTCCTTGTAGCTCTATAAATCTCCATTGTTCTCGTGAGCAATGGATGGCTTCAATAGTTGAGCGACCTGGCATGAATCCGAATTGGTTTTCTTTAAAGTTAGAAACTTGCCTCAACCTTCCTTCGATCACACGTTCCCAAATTTTCATAGTGTGACTCATCAGCTTGATACCTCTGTAATTAGAACAATTTTGAAGTCTCCTTTATTCTTATAAAGAGGCACCACGATACTCCTCCTCCAATCTTCAGGCATTTTCTTGCTTCACCAAATAACATTGAATAGATTCGTAAGCCAAGTCAAACCACGCTCACCTAAAACTCTCCATACTTCTACAGGGATGTCATCTGGTCCTACACCTTACCCAAGTCTCATAACCTTCAAAGCCTCCTCTACTTCCTTTCTTTGAATCCGTCTATAGCTTGCATGATTCAAGTAACTTTCACTACTAGGCAGATCGTCCAAAGTGATCTCTCTCTTTCCTTCCCCAATGAAAAGTTTATGAAAGTACTGCTCCCATGTAGTATTTATGTCCTTCTGAGTAATAAGCACGCGACCTTCTTCATCCTTAATGCATCTCACTTGAGAAAGGTATTTGGTCTTTCTTTCTCTTGATTTGACCAACCTGAATATATCCTTCTGGCCATCCTTAGAGTCAAGATTTTTATACAAAACTTCATTTGACCTAGCTTCGCTTACGACCTTCTTTGCTTCCTTCTTTGCCATTTTGTAGTTTGTGATCATTTCCTCTATTTTATCCTTAGACATAGACTTAAACCATGCTCCTTTAATTTTTAGCCTCTCTTGCACCCCTTCACTCCACCACCAATCATCCTTTTGACCTGGAGTTCCTCCCTTTGACTCGCATAACATCTCTTTGGCTACCTTTCGGATACAAGATACTATTGCCTTCCACATCTCATTTGCACTTCCGCTACAATCCCAAGATAAGTCTTCTAAAACCTTCTCCCTGAAGCTCGATTGCTTCGGTGGATGATTCCATCAACTATTTCTAGTGATCTTAGGAACACTCCTTTTTTACCAACCCTTTTATTTGTACATCGAAGACTAACAAACGATGTTGGGTTGTCAAACTCTCTCCTGAGATTACTTTACAGTCTTTACAACACAACCAATCTCTTCTCCTCAACACAAAGTAATCTATCTGTGTTCTAGTTGGCCCACTCTTATAAGTAATTAAATGCTCCTCCCTCTTCTTGAAGAGAGTGTTTGCTATGAAAAGATCATATGCTGATACAAAATTGAGGATGACTTTTCCCACTTCTTTTCTATCCTCAAAACCATGTCCTCCATGAACACTAGCATACCTTGAAGCATCTTTTCCAACATGATCGTTAAGATCTCTGATGATTCACTAAATACGATAATTAATTCGGACACATTGCAGTACATATACTTAGCGAATCAGTCAGAACTGAGAGAAGATCTCCGTGAAGAGTGTCTCGTCTTTAATTTATATCCCGGGCAAGTCCGAGGTCGAACACAGGGACGCAAAGGAACAACGTCAGGCTAATTTGAAAATTTAGATCTCGATTTCCAAATGTGATTTTTTTATATTTTTTATGCCAAAAAGAATGCAAATGCAATATGCGGTTGAATTAAGACACTAAGAAAACACACAACTTAGCCAAATTAATTTTAATACGAAATTAATCAAATTTAGCCAAATTATATTTTTCTAGAATACTAATCCAGTGATGAATGCAAGATACATTTTTTGGAACTTTAGGAATTAAAATGCAACAATGAAAAATGCACACTTTTTATGGGTATTATCACAATTGTTCACACAAACAATAAGCAAAAATCATGAAAACTTTACTATAATTAAAACATAATGAAATGAGACTACAATATTTTTTGGAATTTTTTGACGAAATATGATTTTTTTATGAATATTTTAGTGAAAATAGAGTGAAAGTGAGTAATTAATTCCTAATAAATCCACAATAACAAGTTAATCAGAGGGTGAATTATCTCAAAAAGATATTTAGATACTCAACTCAGGAGAGTTGAAATTTTGCAACAAAAATATATGTTGATTTAATTAAAAATCAAATACAAAAACCACTCTATTATTTATTTCAGGCACAAGAAAACTCCACTTTGGATGAATTTTGGACAGTATCTCAATCACTTATCAAGGCATCATGTCTAATTTTTGTGGAATTTGTAGAGCAATTATGTGTCAGATATGAATTTAATAGTCCAGATTGAGTAAAATATAAAGAATTTTAATTAAACAATTTTAATTAATTACCCACAACTCACAAAAATACAAATAAATATTCAGAATGTGGACAATTAGTTTCTGAACTCAACAACATTTTTCGTTAAATAAAAATATGGAAGATTCAGGTCCAAATTAATCCATAAAGATAGGGGTGTTCGTACAAATTCCAGAAAACAACTTAAAAAAGAAAACATGCACAGGGACTGTTTTGTAATTACATAAACTTATAGGAGAACACATGAAATTTTTACAAAATAAAAAATGAAAATAAAATGGACCTTTCTTCTTCCTTCAGAACGCATATGGGGAGAACCCAACAAGAGGGAGAGGCGGCGGCGGTGCTCGCAGCCGTGCGCGGCCGCGAGGAAGGCAGAGACCGTTCAGATGGCCGCCGGTGCTCACGGTCATGTGCGGTGAGGTTGGCGGTGCGAGATAACAGTTTTGCGGTGTCGGAGGCGAGTGACGGAGGAGTCTGTTGGAGGGGCCACGCGTGGACGCGGCTTGGCGGTGGTGACCTCTGGAGGAGGCGGCGGCGAGCTACGGCGGTGGAAGGGCGCGGGCTGGTGGCGGCACGGAACGCGTCCGACGCGGCGATGGGGGTTGTGCAAGCGACGATGGTGGGAACTCCCCACCACCGCTGTTGTGTTAGCTTTTTATTTTGATTTTTTTATGATGTAATGAGAAACAGTTTTTTTTTGTTTTAAATTTATTATTATTATTTTTAACTTTCTTTAAACTAGGAAACATTACGTACACAAAGAAGGGGGGAAAATGAGGGTACGGAGATGTGATAAAATGATGGTGGTGGTGGTAATGTGATAAGAATACAAGATAATGAAGATTTTTATTAATGATTGAAATGGAAAATTTACCTACGATGAACAGGATCACCTATGTTGTGCTCATGAGAGCACGGTCTTAGCTCGAATCGTCGGCACGCGATGAGCTCGAGCAGCGCGCTGTTGCGGCTGTGATGTTGGTCAAAAATCCAACAGATATCACCGGAGAGAGGGATGTCGTCGTTCGACCGCGGTTGCGTCGTTGTCACCGATTCAACTCTGGGAACTAGGCTCTCGTCACATAAAGATGGATCAAGTGCAAATTGAGGAGGACGTGATGTATATAAAGAGGATGAAATGAGAGGTTATTAATGTGGTGAGAGGTTATATTATTGATGGAGTTTAATGAGAGGTTTAAAAAATAGTGGGGTTGAATGGAGGTTAGTGGTAGAATGGGCTTGAATAGTGGTTATTGTAGAGAATGTAAAATAAATAAATAAATGAATTAAATAAACTAGGCTACTTTAATTACAACATAATAAAAGAGAAGAAAATAAATAGTGGAGAATTTATAAAAGAAGACAAACAACATGTACTAATATATTTTTTTATCTTTTTAATAAGAGATATTTACAATGGAAAAATACAGTAAAATACTATAATAAAAATATAACATAAGCATGATTTTTTTTGTATTTTTAGTAATTAAGAAAGATAAAATAAAGAAAGAATGAATATATACATAATATACAATCTACCTCTAGGTCCCAAAACCCAACTTTTGCAAATGAGCTTCGATTTTAATGAAATCACTTCCGTTGGATATATAATTTTCTAACTTGAACTTTAAAAGTGAGTTTGGTGAATTTGGAGTTCATACGGAGCGGGAATTTGGCTTGGAAGTTGGACTTTATGGCTTTTTCTCTTTGAGATCTAGGAGCATTTATTTCAGGTGTGATTTGTTTTATATTTTTGTAATTTTATATACATTGTTATGAACAAGTTAGAGAAAGAATAAGCCAAAAAGGAGTTGAAATCAAATTATTAAAAATACATGAAGTTTTGAGCTATTTACATGTTAAAAACTCCTTTAATTTTCGCGGCTTTTTATTGTTAATTTATTTGTACAATCTAATATACAGTAATTGGTATGTTTTATTTACAAGAGTCATTTTGTTAATTTATTGATTTTATGGACATTTTTTTGGGATTTTACTCAGAGATTTTGCTAAGATCAAGATATTGAGGTGATGAATCACGGATTCATCACCCCTATACTTAAACTTTGCTAGTCCTCGAGAAAATAAAGAATGAATAAGTTGGGTTAACCCCTGACTGTGCATGTGAATACAAGACTTGATCCGTTCAATAACCCTCGAGTTTAGAGATCATAAAATTCTAAGCTGAACCAAGCTCTAGTCAAAAGGTATCCAATTTCCCTAATCATCAGACTTTCTTTGTATACATATATAGTAAGGATATGACTTAAGTGTTGACCACAGTTAGAAGAGTAGAGTCACAACATCACCTGAGGTTCCAGTCCAAGAGACTCTCCTAAGAACATGATCCTCAACACAAGGGAATAATTCATTTCTTTCATCCAATCCACCATTTCTTTAGTTGTCAGACTTGAAAGTGTAGATGGAAGGCCAGTTGATGGAGGGCATAAGATTGTGTCATTTCTTCTCTCCCTCTCATTGGAACAAGGATCCTCTCGAGTGCCTTATTACTCAATGCATATTTTTGGTGTTGATCAGTGCGTCTGTCAAGAGAAGTTGGAGCCGTATACACTTGTTTTCCTGAGAGTACACCGAGGTGTGCCTTTTTTGAGTACCTATCGTACCTTCTACACCCAGACTTGGAGCATTTACGATGCAGAGCCCTTTTTTGGTGCAAACCCGACTCCTGGTCCTAATAGCGGTGGTCCAAGTGGACACTTTGAAATGGTTGGGAGCGCTCGCCTTCGGTGGAAGATCTTTTGATAATTGACTTTGTGGAATGAGAGCTTTTCTTTAACATTTCATTGCTTTGTAGTATTTTTGGCTAGCACCACTGCTTTTATCAGAAGTAGTAGAATGTCCAAGAATATCAATAGATCGAACTACCATCTGAGGTAGTCTACAAAGAGTCCCCACGGGTGTGGGAGGTCAACAGAGTATGGTACATTACGGATCCGCTCACGCACAACGTTAGTTTCTCTCAACCCCTACATATCAACACCAAGAACAGAGGCAAGAATTTTAGTTGGGACATTGGACCCAACATTTATTCAGTAGTCGTATTGCTAGCCACCATAGAACTTCCAGCAAGGACCATAACATGATTATCAATATAAATACTAATATGCTCCCTAGAGGCACGAAGTTGGGTCATCCAATACCCATACCATGGATCTCCAATAATTTTTCGATCAACTTCACAAGATAACTAATGAGATGCATGACATTAGAGTTTACATCATCGCTTGACGCAATAGTAGGATAAGCACTCTATGTTAGCCATGTCAGCCTGAGGTGAACCATTCTTACAATAAATGTTATTATAATATTTGATTTATCATAAAAGTTATTCATTCTTTCATTCACTTTCTCAAATTAAATGAATGAATGCACTATAAGGTCCCTCCTTATAATTAGGTTTATGTACCATGACTATCTAAATAATCATATAGTTGTTGATTCAATAATTAAATCATAGAAGCTCGTGCTTAGATGAATATATAAGGAGTTAGATTGAGGACTCATCAAGGACCGTCAAATGATTGTTAAGATATGATCTCCATCCTGAGTAGGAGATGACAATACTTTCTCATTCGGATGATATCTGATCGTCCTCTTGATGCAGGTCCTATACATGGGAATAGATATTTGGAGGTGTCAGATTGGTTAGCTCAAAGAGTTGACTTAAGGAGATTGAGATAACTAAAGTTGTATGTCATAAACTGACACGATATAGGCACAAATCCTCTAACCGGAAACATATATGTTCCTGTATGTCTAAATATGTACATTTAGCATACCAATAGGTTGATGGCCTAACCAAGGTATATACACTGGTGAGCTGGGGTGCATATGAGGGTATATGAGTAATACAATTTGTTTAAGGGATCCTATAGGTTCACTTGTGAATCGGAAGGCATAAGCTCACTAATGAGGTATTGGGACCGATCAAATTCCATGCATGGTTGTCGTGCTTTGGAAGTAGGACAAGAATTTGTAGGTATGGTATGCTTTTGGAAAGCATATGATCGATACTGACTCCCAATGACCAAGACTGATAAACTTGATGATGAAACCCTAAATATGATAGTGTAAAATTGATCTATATATTCAGGATTTTCATAGGTCTTTTAGTATGTTGGATGTACAGGTATTAGGAACACCTAAGGTTGATTTTATCATAAACGATTGTATACCCATGATGCTTCCATTCTGAGGGAGTGATGAAACATGTATAGAATTTAGTGACTCCTCTCAACGGAGCAGTATTATGATCTTGGTCCAAGTATTGGGCATTGATATGAATGAGATTCATATGCAATGTGAAGATTAGATTTGCGGCCTTGTTAAATCATGCATCTATGAGAAGTCCATGAGATCTTTGAGATGTGATCTCAATATCAAAGTCAATATATGTGGAACGTACAATCGCCCTGTCCTTATCTTCAAGTATCTACGGATAAAGCGCATTATTCATGAAAGAGTTAAAAAATAATTCTATTGTTTCATTATATTTAGGCATTGAGAAATGGATAGTTAAATGTGATTTAATTATCCTGAATAATGTGAATTAATTCATATTATTTGAATGCTTTAGAATGATAATCCAATATAATTGATAGTGATTTAATTATTATGGATATGAATAATGTGGATAACACTATCCAATTATTCATATATATTATAAATGTGATTTGTAATATATTAAAGAGAGACTAAGTATGATTTATATTTATTGATTAATTGTTGACGTGAATTGAATTCACAATGGATGATTGATTGAAAATATAATTACAACTTGTTTTGGGTTGTGAATGTGATTCACATAATTCTATTGGCATGATTGCAATTTTCACAAGATAATTATGAATTATTTTTACGAGACAATCTTGAAAATTCCATGAGATAATGTAATCTCATGAATTTGAATGAGATTGAGTCATTCCAAGTCCGGAGGGTGGATAGCCACATTGTCCTAAAAGGACTTGTGTCCATCCCCCCCTTTTTAGGGATGATGGAATCTCTTCGTCCATTATCTCCAAGATTAAATGATTCAGTTTTGAAATTAATTATATTGATTTATCAGTATATATTAATTTAAATTAAATCAATCTTTGTTGTGTTTTTACAACAAAATAATGACCATTGAAATCAATACAAATCAATATCATCCATTGATTTTGTGTTGTTCATGGATTGAGATCCATGGACTCCCAAAACACTAATAAGAAGAGGCATCCCCTGCTCTTAGAAGAAAAATTTTCGACAAAGTCTCTCTCTCTCTCTCTCTTATTCTCACATCAACCCTTCTCCCTCTCCTTGTATGGTCATCCACTCTTCTCAAAAGAGAAGGTCCCCTTCATCGTCGCATCGTCGTTGTGCTGCCGCTTAGACGAATCTTGGGTCTCCAACTTCTTTGGTGCATCTCGCTCATGATGAAGGTGTTCGACCTCGTGAGTCGAGATCAGGAGATCCATTGCTTGTATCATCGAATTGGATTATGAGAAGTACGCGACTCATCCCTGCGCTCACAAGCGTCTCCTCTAACGGATCGAACTTGGGACATGAGGTGTCTTCTCTTTGAGGCTTGATTGCAACTATGGTACAAGAGGTATTCCTTTATGTATTATGTGGTTAGATGAAGCGATTCAAGAAGTGTTCTTGGATCATGTGGTTTCATCAATTAGAAAATTTTTAAATTTCACTGCAATGAGCAAATAGTGCGACTAGTCGCTCTCGATCGTATATGATACGATCCTCACGCTCCCGTGATGTGCTTGAGTATTCTTCCATATCCATCAAATGGTATCAAAGCCAGGTTATAGAGGTTTGGATACGATCCATAAATTTAGGAAGACTTGAGATCATTAGGGTTTGTGAAAAATTTATGGCATTTCATTCTCGCAGCCAAGTTTTGTGATTATTTTTGTCCCTGTTTAAAATGTTTAAACATGAAATTATCGCATGGATAATGTTTCCATTAAATAAGGAAACCGTGGGATTTGAGTTTGCATTTTTTATTGAACATATATTCACCGTTTCGGGATAGCAAATCTTGACGTAATTAAAGAGTTAGTTACTGTTTTGAAATGCCTAAAAATGTGTGATAATCACTTGAATCCTGTTATAAATCAAATTAGAAAACTTTGGAAACTTAATTTGCATGGTTTGGATTTAAATTAATTGAGATATGATAATTTTAGTGAGTGAGGGTCAATGCTTGAAGTTACATTCCTAATCTACTACCTAGTTATTGTCATTTAATAAATTAGTGAAATTAATGATTATTTTCATAGAAAAATTATGGATAAATATTTGAGAAATATTTGATGATAATTATTTCCTTAAATTACTTTACCTTAACCAATAATTGATTAGATATGATCTAGATCACAATTTGGTTACATGATCTACTTTCCAACAACCAAAGTTGCTTGAGAAGGATTGGCAATTTGTTTAGCAAATTTCCACATAATCAAAATGGTTTTTGATTATTACTATATGGTATAAATTCGGTTTAAAAATCGATAATCATATCAAGTACAAAGTGATCAATTTGACATAATCCTTGCTCGAGGCGAATATGGTGTCTAGTTAGGGAGCGTTTGGGTAGCAAGTTGCACTATGAGCGGTCCGCCCCACTCCCATTGGTATAGGTCATGACATCGGGTAGGGAATGCTTGAGAGATCATGATGTATTTTTCTAATTACTAAAATTCGAAATAATACGTATTTTTGAGATAATACCATACTTCCAAGTAACAATCAAGTTTGTTTGTTGATTTAGTTAGACTTATAATTGATTTAATGTGATTAGATTAAGTGTATCCAAATTAAAACATTCTTTTTGTGAATAGATGTGTATTTCACTTGGAATAATTACTTATATGAATGTGATTTATTACAATTAATTAGAATTTAAATATGAGGTGGAGAATCACATAAGTGACATCCATGCTCTCCCGTCAAGGCAAGGGTTTCGTCGCTGAGGATTGTATGTAGGAGACACATGTCCGAAGTGACAACTCACACATACAAGCGCATCTAGATTGGGTCATTTCTACTTGAAAGAGTAAGGTCATGTCCGTAGTGATCCCAATATCGGGTCCTCATATTATTGGGTTGATATTGGATTGCACATAGCGAGTTTTAAGCATGTTGATGGTTGGTTCAATTAACAACTGGTCAACATCACCTTAGGGGTGGTGGCCGGGTGTTAAAGATCGAAATGGTAATGCAAGTTGGACTTTCAAGGTGGATTGTGTTCCTGCTTTTTTTATCTGAGTTACAGGTTCTCATATTATTGGTATGTGACAAAGGTAAAGACGAGATCTTAGATCTTGCTAGAGAAATAACAGTATTTATATCCCTTGCTTTGGAAGTGATTAAGGGAATGGACTTTCAAAGTTGAAAAGGAAAGATTAATTTGATTAAAAATTCCTTAGTCAAATAAATACATCGAACATATAATTCTTATGTATTCTAATATAGTTCATTATTAATTTTAGAAAATGAAGTCCATGAACCCTCTTAGCAGGGTCTTGGAGATTAGTCAGTTGATCAGACCAAATTATTCGTATTGGATCTGAAATTTGGATCAAATCCTCTCCATTGAGCGCATCTCTAATGTGCTATCAAAGGACAAGTACACAGACCCAAAGACTCTGGAAGAAATTAATTTTAATGAAAAATATGATGAAGATCAAAATTTGGCAAGATGTTATATTCTGGGTTCATTGTCCAGTATGCTTCGGAAGTAGCATGTGGAGATGAACGCTTGCCAAGAAATCATGTTGAATCTGAAAGAAATGTTCAATGAAGTAAATCTCACATAGCATTATAATATAACGAAAGAACTTGTTTGTTGCAAGATGCAGGATGGGATCTCTGTCGGAGAACATGCACCCAAAATGTTTGGAAGAACCTTTTTGAGCTAGAAACCCTAGGAGCAGACATGGATGAAGATATACATACTGACTTCATTCTGTTGCCACTCCCTAAGTCTTTCAATAACTTTATGGTCACGTAAAAAAATGAGCACAGTTGATTATACTAATGTTGGGTTATTGGCTACATTAAAGTCAACAGAAAACGTAATAAAGAAGGATGGACCCTCTAGTAGTGCAATGGTTGCACAAGTCAAAGGAAAACATGGTCGAAAGCATAAGTCTTAGAAGGGCCCGACCCAGAAGAGAAAGAAGAAGAGTCAAGGAGTTGGCTCATCCTCCAATGCTTCTACTTTGATATCATCAAAGAAAATCGATATCTATCGTTATTGCAAGAAGCCAGGGCACTAGGAGCGCTATTGTCAGATTACCTGAAGTCCTTCAAGGGCTGAATGCAATGAAAAATTGGCAAGGGCTACTACATCGCAACCTGGATGTAGTTCAAAATTTGCAGGGGTTCTCGCATGAGGAACGCATGCGGGTAATTAGCTAGTTCCGTTCCATCACCGCCTGGATGCAGTCCAAAATTTACAAGGGTTCTCGTATAATGGACGTGTTGAATCCCCATTCATCACTCTTTATTCTTTTATTTTAGCTACATATTTTGGCAAAATACCATGCATATAATTGTAAATACAATAAGATACTAATAGGCATGCTTGTGTTAAATATGAAAAATTTGCATGCATTTGTGCCAAGAATAAAAGAATAAACAATAAAAGAAAAAGAGGGAAATATTTAGAATAAATATTGACTGATCTGAACCCAAGAGAGGGCCCAACATGGGCCTGATCGCCAAATAAAATAAGTAGAGAGAGATAGGGCCACTCATCCTTGTACATATCCATTATATATGTATATATTTTATTTTCACAAAAATTAAATAAAAAAGTTTCTATTCTCTTGTATATATTTCTAAAAATAAAATAAAATCAGAAAAATAAAATTAACATAGAAACAAAATTAATTCTCTCTCCACATTGTACATACCATGTCTATATGTATATATCACTATTTCTTTCATCCTTGTAACCAATCAATAAAAATAAAAACAAAATTATTTTATACTCTAAAATTTATGATGTAAATAAATAAAATATAAAATTAGAGTATTTGTACAAAAATAAGAAAATAAAAATAAAAATATAAAATACATAGGTATTTTATACCAGTATATAATATAATATAATATAATATAAATAACATAATTTATTTTTCAAAAAAATAAATAAAAATCATTATAAATAGTTTGAAAATAAATAAACATTTTTCATTTTGTAAATATTTTAAAACAAAATCGTTTTCTATTTTTAATTTAATTTACAAATCTTTTTGACCTTGGGATATTCTGATTGGTCCATAGGGGATTTTTGACCCCCGGTCAACATCCCTCCTGGACCAACCCGCGCCCGGATCCATTTTGTGCCTGATTTCTTCAAATTTTCATGAAGGGATAATGGCTCCTTCCGCCCTTATTTTTGTGCCCGATCCTTCCCCTTGAATCCACGACCCTCGCAGATCCCTAGGGAAGGTCGGTTCTCCTTCGGTTCGCGTGCCTATTCCTGTTCAACCTCGCCTCCTGGAAAGTGCTATAAAGCCTTCATTTCTATTCCCATCTTCGTTGCTCGCACCACAAGCCTTTCTTTTATCCTAGAGACCTTCCCCTAGGTGATAGCTACCGGAAGCTTCCTTTGGTGGTCGGAGAGAGCTCTTGTAGACGAAGCTCAAGGCGCGTGGCTGGAGCACCGCCATATTCGAGCCTCCCGCCTGCTGCAGCATGGTCGAGGCGACGACCAACATCGCCACATCCTCCTGGAGCTCAGGATCGATCTTAGACCCTTAGGTAGACTCTCATCGATCCTAGTTTCGATTATTTCCGAAATCTTCATCTTTCAACCGCTGGCTCTGACCTAGTGGTCGGAGCTCCATCGACCATCTTCATCCGCTCCGATAGACTCCCCCGCTCGCCGTCATCATCCTTCCGCAGTCTGATCACCCCGATCGAGGATATCCGAGCCAATATTGGGCTAGGTTCCATCCGCCGCCTTCGCCGGAACCTTCCTCCGACCCCCACCATTGCTTCCCTTTGCTTTTCATCAAATAGTCCTCGTCGGAGCATTCCTTCGAGAAGTAGCTTCCATTTCCAGGTCAGAACGTGCGTGATTATCCCCCGCTCGCCTCTCATCCACCTTACCGGATCTATCCCATGGCGTACCCTCCTTCCTGGAGATCTGACAGGCAGATGCTCCATCCGCTACCGCCACCAAATGTGGAGGAGCATCGCGAGTCGGTCCCCTCCTCCTGATCGTTCATTAGCGGCCCAGAGCGCCACTAGTCCTCTGGCGAACTTTGCCAGGGAGGAGTTCCTCCAGCCGCCTTCTCCATCATCGGATCTCGCCTCCATCTTAGTTGCCATATGGACCGTCCAACACCTGCTCGTGTCAGGCCGTTTGATCTGATATATAACGGCCACGTATGCCCCACGTTCGTGATCTTGCCAGAGTCGTTGGATGCGCCAGCTGTCAGCATCAACACCGTACGTCGCCAGCCATTCACCGCCCGCCACATGTCACCCACGAGACCCGCACGCTTAGCCTGGGTAATTTACGCCCTCTTCCCTGCAGTTCCTTTATGTTCTTATTTAGTAGATAAAGTAAATAATACAATGTGGACAATTTGCATGTGAGCCCCTTCTGTTTTAACTACTTGCACGTGGGTCCCTCCTATCTGGATGCACGTGCATCGTCACATGAGCTTGTTGTGTATTTGCATATATGACCTGGAACTTCTTGGATTTTATGTTCTAATATTTTACTTTTTATATTTGCACTTATACCCCTGTGCGTAGTTTATTTGGACATGTGCTGGAATTAATGGAGAAATTGCAGTAGGCCCTCGAGATTTTTAAAGCATGTTATTGTTTGTCCCCTGAAACTTGTTTTTGTTGCAACTACGTCCCTGTGTGCTGTGAGTGTTTGTTTAGTTGAAATAAATATCAAATCACATCCAAACTTCATGAAATTCGGACACATGGCTCCTGCCATGTTGTAAAAATTTCCATGAATTTTTGGGCTTGTATTGTTTTCATTTTATATTTTTAAAAATTTAAAAACCCAAAAATTTGCTTCTGTTCAGTTTTAAAAATCAACTAATAATATTAAAAACCCTCTAAATAATCCAAAGAAATTAGTGTGTGTTTGTTTTTGTGTGCTTATACTTCTTTCCATGTTTCGTTGCTTTTGGATTATAAAAACCTAAAAATTGAAAACACTAAAAAACTTAGAAAAATAATTAAAAATTCTTAAAAAAATAAAAAAGGAAATTTTAGTTTCTATAGCTAGTGTTTATTTCATAGTTTGCAATAAAATTGTTTCTTGAATTTTATAGCACACGTTCTGACCTGCAAACGGAAGCTACTGCTCGTAAGAATGCTTTGGTGAGGGTTATTTGATGAAAAGAAAAGGGAAGTGACGGTGGGGATCAGAGGAAGGTGATGAATCCCCATTCATCACTCTTTATTCTTTTATTTTAGCCAGATATTTTGGCAAAATACCATGCATATAGTTGTAAATACAATAAGATACCAATAGGCATGCTTGTGTTAAATATGAATAATTAGCATGCATTTGTGCCAAAAATAAAAGAATAAAGAGTAAAAAGAAAAAGAGAGAAATATTTAAAATAAATATTGAGTGACCTGAAACCGAGAGAGGGCCCAACATGGTCCTGATCGCCAAATAAAATAAGTAGGGAGAGATAGGGCCACTCATCCTTATACATATCCCTTATATATATGTATATATTTTATTTTCAAAAAAATTAAATAAAAATATGTTTCTATTATCTTGTATATAATTCTAAAAATAAAATAAAAATCAAAAAATAAAATAAAAATAGAAACAAAATAAATTCTCTCTCTCCACATTGTACATACAATGTCTATAAGTATATATCACTATGTATTTCATCCTTGTAACCAATCAATAAAAATAAAATGAAAACTATTTTATAATCTAAATTTTATGGTGTAAATAAAAAAAATATAAAATTAGAGTATTTGTACAATAATAAGAAAAGAAAAATAAAAATATAAAATACATAGTTATTTTATACCTCTATATAATATAATATAATGTATATAACATAATTTATTTTTCGAAAAAATAATTAAAAATAACTAAAAAATAGTTTGAAAATAAATAAAATTTTTAATTTTGTAAATATTTAAAATAAAATCGTTTTCTATTTTTAATTTAATTTACAAATCTTTTTGACCTTGGAATATTCTGATTGGTCCACGGGGGATTGTTGACCCCCGGTCAACTCCCCCACCCGGACCAACCCGCGCCCCGGATCCGTTTTGTGCCCGATTTCTGCAAATTTTCAGGAACGGACCATCGCTCCTTCCACCTTGATTTTTGTGCCGGATCCATCGCCTTAGATCCACGACCCTCGCGGATCCTCAGCGAAGGTCGGATCTCCTTCGGTTCGCGTGCCCGTTCCTATTCAACCTCGCCTCCTGGGAAGTGCCATAAAGCCTTCATTTCGATTCCCAACTCCCATCGTTCACATTGCAAGCCTTTCGTTTTCCCTAAAGACCTTCCCCTAGGTGACAGCTACTGGAAGCTTCCTTTGGTGGTTGGAGAGAGCGCATGTAGTCGAAGTTCAAGGCACGTGGCCAGACCGCCGCCATGTTCGAGCCTCCCCGCCCGTCGCAGCATGGCCGAGGCGACGACCAACATTGTCGCATCCTCCTAGAGCTCAGGATCAATCTTAGACCCTCAGGTAGACCTCTCATCGATCCTAGTTTTGATTATTTCTGAAATCTTCATCTTTCATCCGTCGGCTCTGACCCAGTGGTCGGAGCTCCATCGACCATGTTCGTCCGCTATGATAGACTCCCCCGCTCGCCTTCATCATCCTTCCACAGTCAGGTCACCCGGATCGAGGCTATCTGAGCCAAGATTGTGCTAGGTTCCCTCTGCTGCCTTCGTTGGAACCTTCCTCCGACCCCCACCATCGCTTCCCTTTGCCTTCCATCAAATAACCCTCGCCGGAGCATTCCTCCAAGCAGTAGCTTCCGTTTGCAGGTCAGAACGTGCACAATTACCCCCCAGCTTGCCTCTCATCAACCTCGCTGGAGCTATCCCATGTCGTACCCCCCTTACCGGAGATCTAACCGGCAGATGCTTCATCCGCCACCGCCACCTGATGCGGAGGAGCATTGCGAGTCGAGCCCCTCCTCCTGATCGTTCGTCAGCTGCCCGAAGCGCCACCAGTCCTCTGGCGAACATCGCCAGGGACGAGTTCCTCCTGCTGTCGTCTCCACCGTCGGATCTCACCTCCGTCCCAGGTACCATCTGGACTGTACATCACCTGCTCGTGTCAGGTCGTTAGATCTGATATCTAATGACCACGTACACCACACGTTCGTGATCTTGTCAGAGCTGTTGGATGCGCCAACCGTCAGCATCATCACCGTACGTCGCCATCCATTCACCGCCTACGACATGTCACCCACGAGACCCGCACGCTTAGGCTGGGTAATTTACGCCCTCTTCCCTACAGTTCCTTTATATTCTTATTTAGTCTATTAAATAAATAGTACACTGTGGACAATTTGCATGTGAGCCCTTCTGTTTTTACTATTTGCACCTTGGTCCTTTCTATCTGGTTGCTCGTGCATTGTCATGTGAGTTTGTGGTTTATTTCCATGTTTGACCTGAAACTTCTTGGATGTTATGTTCTGATATTTTACTTTTTATATTTGCACGCATACCCCTGTGCATAGTTTATTTGGACATGTGCTGGAATTCATGGAGAAATTGTAGTAGGCCTTAGGGATTTTTAAAGCATGTTATTGTTTGCCCCCTGAAACTTGTTTTTCTTGCAACTAGGTCCAAGTGTGCTGTGAGTGTTTGATTGGTTGAAATAAATATCAAATTATATCCAAACTTCATGAAATTTGGAGAAATGGCTCCTACCATGTTGTAAAGATTTCTATGAATTTTTGGGCTTGTTTTGTTTTCATTTTATTTTTTTAAAAATTAAAAAACCCAAGAATTTTCTTCTGTTCATTTTTAAAAATCAACTAAAAATATTAAAAGCCCTCTAAAAAATCCAAAGAAATTACTGTGTGTTTGTTTTTGTGTGCTTTTACTTATGTCCAAGTTTCAATGTTTTTGGATTTATAAAAACCCTAAAAATTGAAAAACACAAATAAAATCATTAAAAATTCCTAAAAAAATAAAAAATACAATTTTAGTCTCTGTAGCTAGTGTTTTTTTCATAGTTTACAAAAAAATTGTTGCTTGAATTTATAGCGCACGTTCTCACCTGCAAACAGAAGCTACTGCTCGTAGGAATGCTCTAGCGAAGGTTATTTTATGAAAAGCAAAGGGAAGAGTCGGTGGGGGTCAGAGGAAGGTGATGAATCCCCATTCATCACTCTTTATTCTTTTATTTTAGCTAGATATTTCAAAATACCATGCATAAAGTTGTAAATACAATAAGATACCAATAGGCATGCTTGTGTTAAATATGAATAATTAGCATTCATTTGTGCCAAAAATAAAAGAATAAAGAATAAAAGAAAAAGAGGGTTAATTAGAATAAATATTGAGTGACTTGAACCCAAGAGAGGGCCCAACATGGGCCTGATCGCCATATAAAATGAGTAGAGAGAGATAGGGCCTCTCATCCTTGTACATATTGCTTATATATATGTACATATTTTATTTTCAGAAAAATTAAATAAATATATGTTTCTATTATCTTGTATACATTTCTAGAAATAGAATAAAAATTAGAAAAATAAAATTAAAATTGAAACAAAATAAATTCTCTCTCTCCACATTGTATATATCATGTCTATAAGTATATATCACTATGTATTTCATCCTTGTAACCAATCAATAAAAATAAAATAAAAACTATTTTATACACTAAATTTTATGGCGTAAGAAATAAAATATAAAATTAGAGTATTTGTACAATAATAAGAAAAATAAAATATAAAATACATAGGCATTTTATACCTCTATATAATGTAATATAATGTATATACATAATTTATTTTTCAAAAAAAATAAATAAAAATCACTAAAAATAGTCTGAAAAGAAATAAACATTTTTCATTTTGTAAATATTTTAAAATAAAATCATTTTCTATTTTTAATTTAATTTACAGATCTTTTTTACCTTGGAATATTCTGATTGGTCCACAGGGGATTGTTGACCCCCGGTCAACTCCCCCTCCCGGAACACCCGCGCCCAGATCCGTTTTGTGCCCGATTTCTTTAAATTTTAAGGAACGGATCATGGCTCCTTCCACCTTGATTTTTTCGCCGGATCCATCCACTTGGATCCCCGACCCTCGCGGCTCCTTAGGGAAGGTCAGATCTCCTTCGGTTTGCATGCCCGTTCCTGTTCAACCTCACCTCATGGGAAGTGCCATAAATCCTTCATTTCGATTCCCAACTGTCGTAGCTCGCACCACAAGCCTTTCTTTTGCCCTAGAGACCTTCCCCTAAGTGACAGCTACCGGAAGCTTGCTTTGGATGTCAGAGAGAGCACATGGAGCCGAATTTCAAGGCACGTGGACATACCTCAAGCGCATCACGGAAGCGTAAGCATCATATCGAATACGATGAAGAACGACTAGTCGGAGTAGTTGTTCTATGCAGTGGAAATAAAAAAATTTTCATGCGATGAAACCGCATGATCCAAGAACACTTCTCGGGTTGTTTCGACTAAACCACAAACAAGTAATAGGATTACCTCTTGAAGCGTGGTTGCGACCGAGTCTCTAAACGAAGAGACCTCCTATCTCAAGTCCGATCCGACAGAGGAGACGCTTGCGAGCGCGGAGATGAACCGTGTGCTTATCGCAATCCATGTTGATGATCTAAGCAACGGATCTCCTAATCTCGACACACGAGATCCGATGTCTACTTCACGAGCGAGGCACACCGAAGGAGACATAGATCCACAAGAAAACGATCGGGCAGTATAACGACGATGCTTCGGCAATGGAGAACCTCTCTAGGGCCTCCATGGTAGACGACCACATGAGAGGGAGAGAGAGAGTAGACGTGTAGAGAGAAAGAGAGGGATAGAGTTGTTGTCTTACTTGTTGAGTGTAGAAGAGCAAAGGGGTGCCTCTCCTTTTATAACATTTTGGGATCCATGGAACTCAATCCATGGGACAACACAAATCCAATAGCTCTCATTGATTATGTTTCTTTCAGTGGCTAAGATTTATGTTGGTAAAAAACCAACAATAATTAATTTAATTTAGATTAAACATATATTGATAAATCAATATAAATCAAACCCAAAATTAAATCAACAACATATGGAGATAATGGAAAGGAGAGTGCCTCCTTCCATATACATGGAGTGGACGACCACCCTTTCCTAATAGGAATAGGTGGTTGTCCCTCCTATTAGTATGGAAGGAGCATCTCAATGTAATCTCCCATGATTACATTATTCCATGTATCTTCAATTTATTACAACAACAATTGTTGTAAAATATTCTACAAAAATAATTCATAATTATTTTGTGAATATTGTAATTTTGCCATTGGAAATTTGTGAATCATATTCACAACCCAAAATAAAATGTAAATTACATTTTCAATTTAATGTCCAATGTGAATCCAATTCACATCAATATTTAATTAACAAATGTAAATTACAAATTGCTCTCTCTTATATCTTATAAATCAGATTTATAATATGCGACTAATATGGATATTTCTATCCACATTATTCATATCCATGATAATTAAATCACATTTAATCATCTTGGATCTCTATTCTCTTGTTCTCAAATAATATGAATCACATTCACATTATTCACATCTTTGATATTCAAATCACATTAAATATCTAAGATAACTCTCTTTATAATATGAATCGAATTCATATTAATCATGATAATTAAATCATATTTAATTATCCATTATCTCAATGCCTGGATACATATTATCAACAATGAAATTATCCTGAACCCTTTCAAGGATAATGCGCTTTAGACCTCTCATCGATCCTAGTTTCGATTATTTCCGAAACCTTCATCATTCATCCGCTGGCTCCGACCCCGTGGTCGGAGCTCCATCGACCATCTACATCCGCTCCGATAGACTCCGCTGCTCGCCGTCATCATCCTTCCGTAGTGTGATCACCCCGATCGAGGCTTTCCGAGCCAAGATTGGGCTAGGTTCCCTCCGCCACCTTTGCTGGAACCTTCCTTCGACCCCTACTGTCGCTTCCCTTTCATTTTCATAAAATAATCCTCGCCGGAGCATTCCTCCGAGCAGTAGCTTCCGTTTGCAGGTCAGAACGTGTGCGATTACCCACAACTCGCCTCTCATCCACCTCGTCGGAGCTATCCCAGGTCATACCCCACTTTAAGGAGATCTGACCGGCGGATGCTTCATCCGCCACCGCCACCCGACGCGGAGGAGCATCGCGAGTCGAGCCCTTCGTCCAGATCGTTCATCAGCCGCCCGGAGCGCCACTAGTCCTCGGGCAAACTTAGCCAGGGAGGAGTTCCTCCAACTGCCATCTCCATCGTCGGATCTCGCCTCCGTCCCAGTTGCCATCTGGATCGTCCAGCACCTGCTCGTGTCAGGCTGTTAGATCTAATATCTAATGACCACGTACGCCCCATGTTCGTGATCTTGTCAGAGCCGTTGGATGAGCCAGCCGTCAACATCATCACCATACGTCACCAGCCATTCATCGCCAGCCACATGTCACCCATGTGACCCGCACGCTTAGGATGTGTAATTTGTGCCCTCTGCCCTGCAGTTCCTTTATGTTCTTATTTAGTCTATTAAATAAATAGTACACTATGGACAATTTGCATGTGAGCCCCTTCTATTTTTACTATTTGCACTTTGGTCCTTCCTATATGGTTGCACATGCACCATCGCGTGAGTTTGTGTTATATTTGCATGTATGACTTGAAACATCATGGTTGTTATGTTCTAATATTTTACTTTTTATATTTGCACTTGTACTCCTATGCATAGTTTATTTAGATATGTGCTGGGATTAATGTAGAAATTGCACTAGGCCCTTGAGATTTTTAAAGCATGTTATTGTTTGCCCCTAAAACATGTTTTTCTTACAACAAGGTCCCTGCGTGATGTGAGTGTTTGATTTGTTGAAATAAATATCATATCTTGTCCAAACTTCATGAAATTTGGAAACATAGCTCCTGCCATGTTGCAAAAATATCCATGAATTTTTGGGTTTATTTTGTTTTCATTTTATATTTTTAAAAATTTAAAAACTCAAAATTTTTCTTCTGTTCAGTTTTAAACTACAACTAATAATATTAAAAACCCTAAAAAATCCAAAGAAATTAATGTGTGTTTGTTTTTGTGTGCTTTTACTTCTATCCAAGTTTCGTTGCTTTTGGATTTATAAAAACCCTAAAAATTGAAAAATACTAAAAAACTTAGAAAAATCATTAAAAATTCTTACAAAATAAAAATGCAATTTCAGTTTTTGTAGCTAGGGTTTTATTCATAGTTTACCATAAAATTGTTGCTTGAATTTTATAGGCTATTTAGATATTTTTAAATAGCCTTTAGATCCTGGCTGCACAGTAGCTAGCATTTTTGGACTTATTTCATTTTTATAAAATCCATTAAAAATCTAAGAAAAATACCAAAAACATCATAATATATCTAAAATCAAAAAATATTTTTATTTGAATTTTATGTTTGTTTTTGAGGTAATTAATAGTTTTTTGATTGCACCTTTATTAGCATTTTTAGCCTTTTTCCAAATATTGAAAAAATCCAAAAAAATAAAAAACTAAAAATCCACCAAAAATACTTGTTTTGATTTCCGACTATTTCGTAGGTTTTTCCATCTCGTGCTCCTTGTGTTTGTCCTGAGTAGCTATACCATGTAAAATAAAATAGTGAGACCGTTGTTTTTGACTTGATTGTTTGATTTCATATTTGGTGGTCTTGATTCTTTTTCTTGATTGACTTAGCCTTGCGCTTCGGGTCGCAAAGATCTTATTTACACCTTAACCCGAGTCTGCTGAGGTGTGTCCTTAGAACGACACCGTTGTCGGGGAGCACGGCTTAGTAGTTGGTTTTCTGATTCTTTTCGACTTTTTGTCTTTACTTGCATTTTTTATCATTCATTTCCATTTCAGTATATTTGATTTGATAATAATTGTGGTTTGAGACATTTCTTGTTTTGATTTTTTTGCGAGGGCCTGACGATCGAGAGCGGCTTTCCTCGGAGAGCCGAAGCACCCGCAAGATTTGAAGGCGGCTCGTTTCTGCATCGAGCTGCAGGAGGATGCAGGATGACCGGAGCAGAAGTGTGGGGAGAGTAAATAGCTGTAGATTAGCCGTAAATTAGTTTTATTTCCCGCATACTTGTGTTGTAATAATACAGGGACACTCATAGACTTTCAGACTTGGTTGATTGATCAAGGTCTGTTTCGTCGGAACTCACCGTGATTTTCACCGATTTTCAGTTTTATTCGTCTTTTTACTGCTTATCTGATTTTTGAGGATTTAGCCTTAGCCTTAGGATTTTCTCTGATTGTGACATAATTAATTAAGGCCAAACCCTAATTACCTCCCCATACCTATAGTTTGATAATGAGACTTAATTATTTACATCACAAAGAAAAAATCAGAATAATTAGGTTCGAGTCTACGGGCCATGAGGAACGACATACAACGTATGCAGGATCCGTTGTGGCGGACACCGAGTGGTTACCAAGATCGGACTCAGGACTTAGCTTGATTACTTGACTACAGTGCTTTTCGTGTAGAAACTGCTTCGTCTAAGGTCGTTTTCCTTGTGCATCACATATGTAGTTTTATTTTATTCTTTATTTTATACGTGGATCACCCTACCTGTAGAGAGCTGGAGTTAGGTACGCATTTCTTACTCTGCATGCATCATCGTATTTGATCGTGCATCTGCTTTTTTGCCTTCTCCCCTAATTTTTGGACTTAAAATAAATAGGAGAACCGAAAAAATCATTAGGCATTGTTTGATCTAAAAAATATCTAAAAAACAAAAACTATAAAATTGGGACTGCTAAACAAACTTGACCCTAAAAGACACCTCACCTAAAAATTTGTCTTGGGAGTGTAATCCCCTCATTGTCTTGTTTGGATGAGCGAGAGAGTGACCCACACACTAGGCTAGAACCACATCAGATTTCTTGACAGACTACCGGCCTTTTATATGGGACAGTCTGTAGGGAGTATTGGATTCCTATCAACTCGCGTAATCACTCTGAAAGGCTGATTGATCACCTAATAAAAATTGACAAGATAATTGATCGAACCTTTACGATCTTCAGTTCAGTGTTGCGTAGGTGAATCGAGGGTTTGCTTTCTCATCTTGTGTGTTTCCAGATCTCATTTGCATTCACTCGCTAGATCGAGATGATGGGCAGGAGGTCTCTCAGGAATCCCTTGGCTGCACCGCATTACAGCACTCCAGCCCGCTCATCTAGATTGGTTCACCAGATCCGAGATCCGCTCTCTGAATCCGAGTTCGATTCCACCCTATTCCCCCTTCACCACCCTTCTACTAGCAGTCCTGAGGTACTAGTGCCCGATCAAAGAGAGAGAGCAGCCGACACCTGGGTTTGGGTCTTTTGACTTTGCAGAGACCATGGCCGACAACGAGGATCGCAACGAAGGCCCCAGAGCAGAGCAGACTTATGGGTTGGACCAGGGTGCGATCAACAACACCCTGTTAGCCTCCCTTGAGATGATGCAAAGACGGATTCGAGATTAGGGGGCTTTCATGGTTGACATGCGCTGGGAGATGGAGAGACTGAGAGCAGACAGAGATCAACTAAGAGTCGCAGGCGAGGGAGACATTCAAGATAGAGATCAGCCTGAGGAGCCAGTCCAGCCAGCACCACCATCCTGACCGATGCGGGAGTTGCATAACCCTGGATCGATGCTCACACACAGATGGATAGTACTGCCAACGATTGTGGGGGACTTCAAGTTCCCCCCTCAGACGACTTAGCTTCTTCCCCGCTTCCATGGGCTCGCTACTGAGGAGCCACACCTCCATCTCCAGGAGTTCGAGATGATCTGCAGTACTTTCCACCATCGGTATGTGGACGAGGACACTATCTTGATGATTGCCTTTTCGTTCTCCCTCGTAGATAGATCAGCCAACTGGATGAAGCATCTAGGGAGATTTGTTACCACATAGGAGCAGCTCCGAACCGAGTACTTCAACAAGTACTATCCACTCAGTCGAACGAATGCAGTTAGGGCCTTGATCAGCAACTTCTCCATGCTTCCCAATGAGCAATTCCACGAGGCATGGGAGTGGTTCAGAGAGCTCACAGACTGGTGCCCACACCACGATATATCCAAGCTTGACCTTGTCCAAAGTTTTTTCTGCGGGCTTACACCAGAGTAGTAGGGGTTAGTGAATGCATCCTGTGGAGGCTCATGTTTTGCCAAGGATGAGGATCAGGTCTGGGCCATCTACGAGGAGATGGCCGAGAACTACATGGTGATGTCTCGGACCCCGCCTCTACACTCATGGAAAGCCCCATCCACAGGTCGTGTCCTATCAGAGGATAGCACGTTTCAATGCCGGTCCTTCTACTTCGTCAGCGGCAATAGCTTAGGCAGAGTCGACATTCACCGACATGGGTATCATCAGCGAGAAGCTGGACCAGATCGAGTTGATAAAGAAGAAGCAGTGCCAGTGTATGACGCAGATTGATCAGATGGCATAGACGTTGAGTGACCTGAAGACCCAGACCATGTGTCTCCAAGAGGCACAGACGGCTTCTTAGCCCCGTCTCATGTCACGGGGAGATCTGAGCAGCAGCGGAAGTTCGTCCCAGCACTCCAGCCAACCTATACAGGTCCACCATGTTCAGGCGGAGTCGTACCAGCAACTGCAACAGTTCTACCAACCATCACCATTTCAGGACACTCAGATGGTGGTCTACTAGTCGGATCAGCCCCTAGTTGTTCCACCCCCACCCACGTATGAGCAGGAGCCGTCGATGGATGTCAATGGGATCTGGTACGATTGAACTCTGCCTGGAATCTGACGAGACCATCTCGGATTCCATTGGTCGACCGGAGGTACCAGCTCCCAACAGCAACCTCCAGTTCAGGGTGGCTAGTACGGCCAGGAGTGAGAGCGAGAGCAACCCTAGTTCCCACCATAGCAGCAACGGCAGGAAGATCCATACCGGCAGCTTGGCCCTCATCCCTATCAGCAGGGAAAATCTTGGAGGCAGCAGCAGCCTCTGCAGCAGTATCACTCCCAGTACCCCTCTTACCCTCCTCCACTGCAGCAGCCTCATTTTCAAAGAGGCCACTCGTCAGGTTCTCATGGTCCTACCTATGAGAACCCTGCTTTGGACGATCTATCCCGCCTCATGTCTGAGAGCAGGACACCTTCCGATGAGAGATGGATGAGTTTCGATAGGAGATGAGGGAGATTGTTAGAGGGAATGCCGCCATTCCTTCCCAGATTGATCTGAACCCGAACAACCTGAAGAGGAAGTATGAGAAGGTAGAGTTCACAGAGATTACCACTCCTAGTGCTTCACTTGGTGATGCTTCTGCATATCATTTTGATGCTGACTTTGTTACACTTAGGAGCGGTAGGATGCCAGCAGGCGGTGCCTCATCTGAGCGACGACCACTCACAGCTTCAGGAGTGCCAGATGAGGAGGAGAGCATTGCCGATGCTGCTCGAGATGATGATGATGACGGTGGTGCTTATGCCACCAACGATGTTGATCTAGCCGGAGGTACTGAGGCAGTCGTTTCACCAGAACGAGGAGGAGGTGGTACTGATTCCACCATTGTTGCTGAGCTAGAGCGTGGTACCGATGCCGCTATTTCAGATGTCGAGGGTGGTGCTGAGGCCACCATTTCTAGTTCTTCTCCTGTTGCTTTTCATTCGGTTCATGTATCTCAAAACGATTCTGTGAATAAAGGAAAGGTTTATTATTTGCAAATCCATTTGTGTTGATTGATGATTTATGTATGGATTCTACTTTACCTGAGCAACATAGATCCGGTTCTAGTCTTTCATCTGAGAAGGACCCAGTCGTCCCCTTTCCTCAAGCACTCCGTTTGGCTAAGGGGACCAAAAAAGATCCAAAAAAGTCACACCAGCTAGAGTTCAACCAGCATATGATGGATCAATTTGACATTCAGCTGACTCTAAAGAAGGCCTTGGTGCACATCCCTATCTTCTAGAGATCCCTCAAAGACAGTACCACCATTCGGAGGAAGAGGAGGAACCACCAGTCTGAGATCCATGAGCTCACTTGCGCCACTTTCTTTGCCATCCAGAACCATCTGCCAGCCAAGAGGTCAGATGCAGGAGCCACTTATGTCAGATGCCAAATTCACTAGCAGAGGTCCGATCGGACTCTATTAGATAGTGGTTCATCGATCAACCTACTTCTGCCAGCCTTACTCGACCGATTCGAGTTGGGCCCTCTATGACAGAGCATGACGGTCCTTCAGTTTGCTGATCGATCTGTCAAGAGGCCGAAGGGGTTGCTGAAGGATGTTGTTGTCACGATTCAGGGCCTGAAATTCGTCGTGGACTTCGTTGTGTTGGACATGGAGATCCCTTAGTCTGTGACCGATACCCCCGTCATTTTAGAACACCCGTTCTTGGCCACAACCAAGGCAGTTTCCGATCATGATAGCGGGAAGGTATACTTTCGTGTCGAGGGCGAGAGTATACAAGTAGAGACGATTGAGAGACTAGAGATAGAGATTCAGCTTGCTCAGAGACGCCTTCATATTCAGAGCCGATGACAGAGGCAGAGCGAGACATCCACCAGAACTAGGAATTTGTTATTACAAAAGATGAGGCAGTTTCGTCCGACTCGATTTCAGAGGCCATCCTCTCACCTTCAGAGTTCGCTGATGCACAGATTCTAGTAGAGGAGAGCTTGGAGAGCACATTCGTGACAGAGGATATTTTTGAGGCTGCAGACCCGGTTCTCGAACGTAAGGCAGTTGATTTGATTGATTCAGATTCAGATCCCTTGAAGTCAGACATAGATTGGGCAGAGTTTGATGACATGATTCATTGTCTAATTTCGCCAGAGCCTACAGCTAGGGTGGATACCGATTCCATTCAGAGCATAGACACACCAGTAGAGCAGCCTCCACCAGATCATCATTTTCAATGAGAGTTCTCATTTTCCCATGCAGATTTGGTCGCATTCACTTAGACATTTCAGAGGCCAGATCCGCCAGCTCCCAGTTTCCCATAGGGGAAGACCTTGTCGCAGTCGCTGAAGTATAGGTTCCTTGCGGGTGAGCATAAGATGCACCCAGTCATTATCTCGGCATATTTTACTGAAGAACAAGAGTATCCTCTCATGGAGATTCTTGAAAAGAATCTCAAGGCGATAGGATGGAGCGTAGCCGATCTCCAGGGGATAAGTTTGGCTCTGTGCTTGATGAATCTCGGATTCATCACTCTAAATCTCATTTATTAAGCTTAAGTCCCTAAAGATCAACAACATATTTGCATTTATTCTGCATAATTAGCATTCATGCATGTTTTCATAAAAAAGGCATTTTATTCATAAATTCTGCACAAAATAAGAAGCCAAAAATCCAAGCAAAATTTGACCTGTAAATAGCCTAACTTCCCCTATTTTTAACTCCTTCATGCTAACATCGCATAACCCAAAACCACCTCCACTGTGTACATGTCACTAACAAGAATAAATAAAAAAATACAAAAAAAATAATTATCCCAGGTAAGTGGACCAAAAACCCAAACCCTAGTTTCAGGATTTTCGGACTAAAAGCCACATATCTTCCCCATCCAGTGTCCGATTTGATCCTACTCACTTCTGAACTAATGTACATTCAATTTCCTTCAAAACAAGACCAAGTTCAAGTGAATCGGAGCTCGTATGTGAAAGTTGGGTTTTAGGCCTCTTTTGGACATTGTATATTTTAGCGGTTTTCTGACCTATATTTTATGTATATATTTTCTTTATCAATAAAAATCCAAAAAATAGATTTAGGTATCTTTTATTTATCTTTGATTTTTCCATATTTTTCCGGACTTTTATCGTGTTTAAAAATGACAAAAAAATGTATAAAATCCAAAAATCAAGGTATTCTATGTACATGGGATACCCCAAAAATCCACTTTTTACATTTGACCGATTTTGGCTTTGATGTCTTCATGAAAGTTGTAGATCTCTTCGAGACGGGCATTTTTTTAAAGGAACTTTTTTGATCCGAGGTCGTTTGCTATTTATTTTTGATTTTACAAATCTTTTATTTTCGGATTTTTCTGGAGCTGACACGTGGCTGCCCCAGAGGCCGCCATGTGTCAGTGGTTTTTGGGCTTTTCATTTATTAGTTTTTATAAAAAAATTAAAAAATTAAAAATAAATACCACGTACGTGCAGCGCCTGTGCCACCCCCCGCACGCGCACTGCACGTGCGCCCGCTCCCTCTCGCCTCCTTAGCCACGTGGCCACCACAGGATCGGACGGCCCCAGCTCTTCGCCATCAACCTCGCGCCAGCCGCCCTTCCCCAATCTCCGCAACCGGACAACAACCCCTCCGCAACCGTCACGCCGCTTCTCTCGTGTAGCCAACGGACCCCCGCTATCCTCGCAACTCCCTCACCGGCCGCTCTTCCCTCGCTCCTATTTAAACGCCACCGCCGCCCCCTTTTCAAGTCATCCGCCATTCTCCAGGTGACCGTGACAACCACCTTCTCCGGCGAGGTCCGAGCCTCATCAGCTCGTCGCAGCGTCGCCAAATCGACCTGCCTCGCTCCGACATCTCGTCGTCGTCGAGCCCCCTATCTCCAGGTACTCTCTCTCTCTCTCTCTGCCGTTCTCCGCCACCTCGAGTCCTCGTGCCTCCATCACCTTTCGCTCGCCGGCCCTTCCCCCTTCACTGTATCAGCCCGCTCTCCACCGCAACACGACCGCCCATCTTCCATCGCCTTCGAACTTCCCCGACCAACCACCGCTTCACCAGCGACCCCTGGCCGTGTGTCGGCCGACGACGACGGCCAACACCTCCGCCAGGCATCGACCCTCAACTCCAGCAGCTCCGCCTACTTCATCGATTCACAGAAGCGCCGCCGGCCATCGTATCGCCGCTCCACCAGTCGCCAGCCAACGGAAGCACCAGCCAGAGCTCTGCGCGCCCTCGACTATTGCCAGGAGCTTCCGCTCGCTCGCCGGCCAGCCCCAGCTTCGACCTCCGCCTCGTCGTTCATCATCTCCATTCGAGGTTGGGCTTCAGCCTCGTCGACCGCCGCATCACCGGGCGCCAGGCCCGAGACCCCAGCACGCGCGAGGCACGTGCGTGGGGGACGTCATCAGCACATCACCCAGGTCACGTGCTGTGCACGTGACCACTGGGCAATTTACAGAGATGCCCCCGGACTCCTCATATTCGCCAACAAGTCCCTCCAGCCAGAGTCACGTTCACCGCAAGTGACCTTGTGGAGAAATTGCAGAAATTCCCTCTAAAGAATTGGTAATTACTTGTAGAACCCCCTCTACACATTTTCTTTTATTTACTATATTTGCATTCATACCCCTGTATTCCCCTTGATTTTTGAACCTCTTCTAAACATCATTTTATTTATTAAAAAATTGCATGATGTTCGTCATTTAATTCTCTACACTTCGATATATTGTGGTTATTTTTCTGATTAATGGTTAATTAAGAATCAATTATTCTGTGGAAAATTACGATGTTTACCCAGTTTGTGCTCTAATTTTTGTAACTGATTAACCGATGCTCTAAAAATCCCCGAAAAATCACAGATTGTAGAGTTAATTTTGATTGACATTGTGCCCATAAATCTTTGCAATTGCATGCATAATTTGCTCTGTAAAATCATTTTGCATATTTCATGGTTTAATTTTTAATAGGTATTAGACCCCACATTTTCGAGATTTAGGATTCTTTTGGGATCTATCACCTAGTGATAGATCTTAGATAATTTTATTTCTTGAAAATAAGTAGGTTTAATTTTTATTATAATTAAATATTGAAAATCATTTTGTTTGCATTTAAAAATCCATAAAAAAACTCATATTGCATCCAAAAATTCAAAAAATTACAGTGCATTTATTTCATCATCATTTGCATTGTGACCAAGTTTCATATTTTTCGGACATTGTTTGATCGAAATTTACATTTTAGTCCCTAAAATAGGCTGAATTTGCATTGTGCATCACTTATTGAATTGAAAAATCCAAAAAAAGACCGCCTTGAAAACCGAACATGAAATTGGAAAGACACATCTCTAGGTTGTTCCTTTGCCTCCTTGTGATCGACCTTGGGACTTTTCCAAGTAAAATAAACATAAAAGCACTTGATTGAAATTGATTAAAAATTTGTGGTTATTTCTTGACCATTTCCGATCGCCGCCTACAACGAACGACACATTCATTATTTTTCACATACAACGATAAAATCAACTTCTTAACTCGGCATTTACGGATCCGTCAGTTCTCCCACCATGTCTATCTCTATGAGGATGCGAAGCCGGTGAGTGAGTTCCAGCAGTGGCTGAACCCGAATCTTTGAGAGGTTGTCATGAAGGAAATTTCGAAATGGTGGAGCGTCGATTTTATCTACCCCATCTCCGACTCCAAGTGGGTTAGTCCATTACATGTGGTTCCCAAGAAGACGGGCATCACTACAATTGTGAGTGAGTTTGGAGAGAAGATCGCTACCCAGGTACCCACTTCTTGGAGGGTATGTGTGGACTACAGACGATTGAATCAGGCCACCAAGAAGGATCATTTCCCGTTGCATTTTATTGATCAGATTATAAAGAGGCTAGTAGGGAAGAGTCACTATTGTTTTCTTGACGAGTACTCTGGATACAATCAGGTGGCCATTGCGCCAGAGGACCAGGACAAGACTACATTCACCTGTCCCTTCGAGACATATGCTTTCAGACACATGCCCTTTGGTCTATGAAACGCTCCGGCTACATTCCATAGGTGTATGTTATCCATCTTTTCAGACATGGTGGGTGAGTGCTAGAAGGTCTTCATGGATGACTTTTCGGTCTATGGCGATGGGTTTGATGATTGTCTTGAGTGCCTAGACCGCATCCTACAGCGATGCATTGAGGTCGACCTTGTTTTATCTTGGGAGAAGAGTCACTTCATGGTGACTCAAGGGACGATGCTTGGCAATATCATTTCCAATAGGGACATGGAGGTTGATCCGGCCAAGGTGGATATCATTAGAAAACTCAATCCACTATCCAACTTACGACATTTACTATCTTTTCTGGGGCACGTCGATTTCTACCGATGATTTATTCATGATTTCAGCAGGATTGCTCGGCCATTGACTGATTTGCTGACCAATGATACCGAGTTCATAGTTGATGATAAGTGTCTTGTGTCACTTGAGACTCTCAAGAGTCTAGTTGTTGAGGCTCCTGTCCTCCAGCTGCCTTATTGGTCTCTCCCATTTGAGATCATGACGGATGCCTCCGATTTTCTCGTAGGGGTTGTACTGGGACAGAGGAGGGATGGATTTCCTTTTACCATTCACTACGCTAATTGTACATTGGATGTCGAGCAGCAGAACTACACAATCACAAAGAAGGAGATGCTAGTCGTAGACTTTTCACTAGATAAGTTTAGATCATACATCATTGGATCTAGAGTGACTATTTACATTGATCATATCGCCATAATGTACCTCATGGTAAAGAAGGATGCCAAAGTGAGATTTAGTCCTTCTACTCCAAGAGTTTGATATTAAGATTAAGGATAAGCCTGCAATTAAGAATGTGGTGGTGGATCATCTCTCCCGATTAGAGCATCCTGAGGATTCTGAGCAGATTGATCCTATTTGTGAGACCTTCCCAGATGAGGCGATCCTTGCCATCGCCTCACTCCCATGGTATGTTGACATTGTGAAATATCTTGTTGCCAAGAAAGTTCGACAGTGTTGGCCCAGGCAGAGACTTGAGACTTTCCTAGCGAAGGCCAAGTCTTACCATTGGGAGGATCCCATCCTCTACCATGAAGGAGGGGATAGTGTCTGGCGACGGTGCATCCCTCAGGAGGAGCACCATAGCATCCTCACCTACTGCCACAAGCTGGAGGCAGGAGGACATCACTCTGGGAGGAGAACGACACAGAAAGTGCTCCAATCCGACCTATGGTGGCCTACTCTCTTCACGAATTCTGATGAATTCGTGAAGAGATGTACTGACTGTCAGAGGATGAGCAATTGTGGACAACGTGATATGATGCCGATGTAGCCCATTCACTTCTGTGAGGTTTTCGACGCATGGGGCATCGATTTCATGGGTCCATTCCCTAAGAGTCAGGAATTCGAGTACATTTTGTTAGCCATTGATTATGTGAGTCGTTGGGTTGAGGCCATCCCCGCCCGAACCACAGATGCTAGGACTGTATGCCAATTTTTTAGGAAGAATATCATTTCACAGTTTGGGGTACCTCGAGTGTTGATTTCTTATGGGGGGTCTCATTTCATCAATGACAAGGTAAAGGACCTTGCGAGCGAGTTTAGCATAGACCATCAAGTAGCCACACCATACCATCCTCAGATCAATGGTCTTGCTGAAGTTTCGAACAGGAAGATCAAAACTATATTGCAGAAGGTCATCCGCCCCGACCGAAAGGATTGGTCACAGCTTTTGGACTCCGTCTTGTGGGAATATAGGACATCCTTCAAGACTCCATTGGGTACATCTCCCTTTTTCCTCATTTATGGCAAGCCCTGCCATTTACCTGTTGAGTTGAGACATAAGTCACTTTGGGCTGTTACAAAGATACCTTTGGATCCAGTGAGTGTAGAAGACCAGAGGAGGGCAGAATTGGCAGCCCTGAAGGAGCTTAGAGATGAAGCCTTTTCGAGCAGCCTGCATTATAAGGAGAGAGTGAACGAGTGGCATGATTCTCATATCAGCCGCAAGCAGTTTGAGCCAGATCAGAGAGTATGGTTGTTTCATGCCAGGCTTCGATTATTTCCAGGGAAGTTACACAACAAGTGGAAGGGACCATACCTGGTCCGAAAGGTACATGACAATGGAAGCATTGATATATCTGAGTTGTCTTATGAATCTACCTTTCGTGTTAGTGGGCAACGGCTCAAACCATATCTAGATCATGATCTGTTGGTCGTTGACGTCGCCCCTATTCATTTTGCATGAGATGTGGTCTTTGACTCATATCTAATGCATCTCACGCCTGATTATCACCGTCTTCCACTTTGTACAGTTCCAGTTGTCCATATCATTCCATTCTTTAGTCCTACACCCCATCTTCATCTTATGATTATTCTATACTTATGGTGTACTTTACCCTAAGTATGGGGGGTGTAGGACTCTAGGGCATTCTTTTGATTTTTTCTACCTCAGCTTTGTTACCTATACTTAGGGATATTTTACCCTAAGTATAGAGGAGGTAGACCCTATACATTCTCCCACTCGGATTTTCCTTCATATACAACTTGCTATGCTTAGGATTACTTGATCCTAAGTATAGGGGGAAACACCGAGTCCTCTTCATTCTATTCTTTGATTTGTCATTGTAGTATATCATTCCTTTTCACTTCCCTATACTAAGCACGGGTTATGTCTTCTTCATCGCTCTTTATTCACTCTGAGGACATCGTTCAAGCTAATTATAGAGAGGTGTCGTATATATTGCATATATACTTTAGCCATAACTCGTGCTTTGTGTGAGTATGTTAATAAGAAAATGGCTAAAAATTCTTTCATCCAAAAACCATAAAAATTTAAAATTTTTCCTTGTACATAAAATTCTTTATTGCACATACATAGCTATTTATAAAAAATATTTTTGTACAAATGTTTGTAAAAATGATTTGTGTAAATAGTTTGTAAATATTTTGATATCAAAATTATGTATATAATACAAATTTTTCTAAAATGTTTGAAAAATAAAAAGTTTGCAAAAACCTTGTGTAAATTTGTGTAAATATTTTGCAAAACTTCTGCATTCATGCATACATCCATGTTTTCAAACATTTTCAAAAATTTCGCACATTTTCAAAAATTTTGTAAAAATTGTATATTTGTAAAAATGTGTATAGTTTTTCTGGATCTTGATTGACATTTAAACTGGCCTGGAATGAAATTGGAAATGGAGCTTGGTTAAGACCTTAATCCACCTAATTCTAAGAGGAACCTTATACGGCTTAGGGTTAAGACTTTTCAGGTCCATTTGGGATTTAATTCTTTGAGTCCACTAGGCTATGATCACATGTCATCTTGATGAGCCTAAGTAGAACATTTAACAACGCACACATGACTCTCAGAGACAATGGCTTTACTTGCACCAGTATATTACACACAGCTCTCCACGAATGAGGTGGCGAGGAGGCAGTTTCCTTTGGCTTGGGGTAACATATGAGGGTAGTACTTCTGGGCAGAACCTCTCTTCTTCTTATAGTGAAGGAAGTATGTCTCAACTTGGTTTGGTGGTGATGAATCTAAAGACAAGAGTTGTGGGTTGCAATAAAGCTTCAAAAGAGGGATAGTCTACTGGTTCAAGAGGAAAAACTCCTTATGTATATATGTTGCACCATGCAGAAATGTTGTACATAAGAACATAAAAAAAGTGCAAAGAAAGAAAAACTCCAAAAAAGTGGTGGGTCTGATTGAAAATAAAATATCCATTGGATTGTATATAGTCAATAAAGCAAAGCTTATGTTACACATGACCATCTCATGAATCTTGCAGCTGGAGACTTAGCTACACTGGTTGGGCTCCCAAGGATACATGGCTACACTGGTCATGGTCCATTCTCTTCTTCCCCCACTTCTTGAGCCAGTTGTACGTGAACTTAGAAGGGAATACCCCGCTCCTCGAGGAAAGAGTTGTTAGACTGAGGCATTAGAGTTACCTTGTTAAGGGGGGTTGTCGCTTTGTCATTTCTGAGGTGGGGAGCTACATCTCACTTACACAGTACAAGGAAAGATTCATGATTATTAGAGTTTGTGTATGTAGACTTGTTCTAATCTGGATTGTTGAGGAGTCTTGACCATAGATTAGTGGAACTTAGTGGTTGTTGAGTTTTCAGCTTAAGTCCAAATAAGGTTCCGACAAATTAATAATCCAAACGTCAAACTGAGCTCCATACTTCACATTAATGAAGGCAAGTTTAATAATCGTTCTGGATTTCCCGTCTTTTTCTTTTTCACTTCTTTTTGAAATAAGTGTTTGCTAAGGGACTAGCAAAAGTAAAGTATAGGGGGTGATGAATCCCCATTCATCACTCTTTATTATTTTATTTTTTATAGATATTTTGGGAAAATACCATGCATAATTGTAAGTACAATAAGATACCAGTAGGCATGCTTGTGTTAAATATGAATAATTAGCATGCATTTGTGCCAAAAATAAAAGAATAAAGAATGAAGAAAATGTGAGAAATATTTAGAATAAATATTGAGTGACCTGAACCCAAGAGAGGGCCCAACATGGGCCTGATCGCCAAATAAAATAAGTAGAGAGAGATAGGGCCACTCATCCTTGTACATATCGCTTATATATATATGTATATATTTTATTTTCACACAAGTTAAATAAAAATGTGTTTCTATTATCTTGTATATATTTTTAAAAATAAAATAAAAATAAGGAAAATAAAATTAAAATATTAACAAAAAAATTCGCTCTCAGTACATTGTACATGCCATGTCTATATGTATATATCACTATTTATTTAATCCATGTAACCAATGAATAAAAATAAAATAAAAATTATTTTGTACTCTAAATTTTATGATGTAAATAAATAAAATATAAAATTTGACAATTTGTGCAAAAATAAGAAAATAAAATTAAAATATAAAATACATAAGTATTTTATACCGGTATATAATATATATAACATAATTTGTATTTCAAAAAAATAAATAAAAATCACTAAAAAATAGTTTGAAAATAATTAAACATTTATCATTTTGTAAATATTTGAAAATAAAATCTTTTTCTATTTTTAATTTAATTTACAAATCTTTTTGACCTTGGAATATTCTGATTGGTCCACGGGGGATTGTCGACCCCCAATCAACTCCCCCTCCTGGACCAACCCGTGCCTAGATCCATTTGTACCTGATTTTTGCGCCCGATCCTTCCCCTTGGATACACGACCCTCGCGGATCCCTAGGGACAGTCAGATCTCCTTCGATTCGCGTGCCCGTGCCTGTTCAACCTCGCCTCCTGGGAAGTGCTATAAAGCCTTCATTTCGATTCTCGGCTCCGTAGCTCGCGTCTCAGGCCTTTCGTTTTCCCTAGAGACCTTCCCCTAGGCGACAACTACCGGAAGCTTCCTTTGGTGGTCAAAGAGAGCGCCTGTAGCCGAAGCTCAAGGCACGTGGACGGAGCGCCGCCACGTTCGAGCCTCCCCGCCCGCCGCAGTGTGATCAAGGCGACGACCAACATCGTCGCATCCTACTAGAGCTCAGTATTGATCTTAGACCCTCAAGTAGACCTCTCATCAATGGTAGTTTCGATTATTTCCAAAAACCCTCATCTTTCATCTGACGGCTCCAACCAAATGGTCAGAGCTCCATCAACCATCTTCATCCGCTCTGATAGAATCCCCCGCTCGCCGTCATCATCCTTCCGCAGTATGATCACCACGATCAAGGCTATCCGAGAAAAGATTGGGCTAGGTTCTCTTCGCTGCCTTCGCCGGAACCTTCCTCCGATCCCCACCGTCGCTTCCCTTTGCTTTTCATCAAATAACCCTCGCCGGAGCATTCTTTCGAGCAGTAGATTCCGTTTGCAGGTCGGAACGTGCGCGATTACCCCTCTGCTCGCCTCTCATCCACCTCGCCGGAGCTATCCCAGGTCATACCCCCCTTTTCGGAGATATGGCTGGTGGATGCTTCATCAGCCACCCGACGCGGAGGAGCATCGCGAGTCGAGCCCCTCCTCCTGATCGTTCATCAGCCACCTAGAGCGCCACCAGTCCTCTGGAGAACTTTGCTAGGGAGGAGTTCCTCCAACCGCCTTATCCACCGTCGGATCTCACCTCCGTCCTAGTTGCCATTTGAACCATCCTGCACCTGCTCTTGTCAGGACGTTAGATCTGATATCTAACGGCCACGTACGCCCCATGTCAGTGATCTTGTGAGAGTTGTTGAATGCGCCAACCGTTAGCGTCATCACCGTACGTTGCCAGCCATTCACCGCCCGCCATTTGTCACCCACGTGACCCGCATGCTTAGGCTGGGTAATTTGCGCCATCTTCCCTGCAATTCCTTTATGTTCTTATTTATTCTTTTAAATAAATAGTACATTGCGGACAATTTGCATGTGAGCCCCTTCTATTTTTACTATTTGCACTTTGGTCCTTCCTATCTGGTTGCACGTGCATCGTCACGTGAGTTTGTGGTATATTTGCATGTATGACCTGGAACTTCATGGATGTTATGTTCTGATATTTTACTTTTTATATTTGCACTTATATCCCTGTGCGTAGTTTATTTGGACATGTGTTGGAATTAATGGAGAAATTGCAGTAGGCCCCCGGGATTTTTAAAGCATGTTATTGTTTCCCCCTGAAACTTGTTTTTCTTGCAACTAGGTCCTTATGTGTAGTGAGTGTTTGATTGGTTGAAATAAATATCAAATCACATCCAAACTTCGTGAATTTTGGGCATATGGCTCATGCCATGTTGTAAAATTTTCATGAATTTTTGGGCTTGTTTTGTTTTCATTTTATATTTTTTAAAATTCAAAAACCCAAGAATTTGCTTCTGTTCATTTTTAAAAATCAATTAAAAATAGTAAAAACTGTCTAAAAAATCCAAAGAAATTATTATTTGTTTATTTTTGTGTACCTTTACTTCTATCCAATTTTCGTTGCTTTTGGATTTATAAAAGCCCTAAAAATTAAAAACACTAAAAACCTTAGAAAAATCATTAAAAATTATGAAAAAAAATAAAAAAATGTAATTTCAGTTTCCATAGCTATTGTTTATTCATAGTTTACAATAAAATTGTTGCTTGAATTTTATAGGCTATTTAGTTATTTTTAAATAGCCTTTAGATTCTGGCTGCACAGTAGCTTGCATTTTTGTAATTGTTTCATTTTTATAAAATCCATTAAAAATCAGAAAAATCTAAGAAAAATATCAAAAACATCTGAATATCTCTAAAATCCAAAAATATTTTTATTTGAATTTTCCGAGTGTTTTTGAGGTAGTTAATAATTGTTTGATTGTGGCTTTATTAACATTTTTAGACTTTTTCCTACTATTGAAAAAATACAAAAAAATAAAAAATCTAAAAATCCACTAAAAATACTTGTTTTGATTTCCAGCTATTTCGTAGGTTTTTCCATCCCGTGCTCTCTGGTAGCTATACCAGGTAAAATAAAATAGCGAGACCATTATTTTTGACCTGATTATTTGATTTCATATTTGGTGGTCTTGATTCTTTTTCTTGATTGACTTAGCCTCGCGGTTCGGGTCGTAATAACCTTGTTTACACCTTAACCCGAGTCTGCTAAGGCGTATCATTAGGACGCATGCGAGTAAAGAAGTTAGTCCAAAAGAGATTGCAACGGAAGTTACGGATTGGTAGTTGGAATATTGGCACTTTAATTGGAAAATTAATTGAGATAGTGGATATGATGGAAAGAAGGAAGATTCGTATACTATATCTTTAAGAAACTAAATGGGTTGGAGAGAAAGCAAGGGAGATTGAAAAGACATGCTTTAAACTTTTATATTCAGGAAAAGATAAGAGAAACGGTGTTCGAGTGGTTGTTCATAAGGATATGAAGGATTGTGTGGTTGAGGTGCAATGATTCGGGGATTGGATTATTCTGCTCAAATTGGTGCTTGAAGAAGAAATTCTGAATATAATCTCAGTTTATGCACCACAAATTTGTTTAGGTGAAATGATTAGACAAGCTTTTAAAGAGGATCTAGATAAGATTTTACAAGGAATCCCACAAAGAGAGATGATTTGCATAGGTGGAGATCTTAATAGTCATGTGGGAAAAGATGCTTCAGGGTATGCTAGTGTTCATGGAGGACAATATTTTGGGGATAGAACTTAAGAGGGAAAAGTCGTCCTGGATTTTGTAACAGCATATGATCTTTTCACAGCAATCACTCTCTTCAAGAAGAGGGATGAGCATTTAATTACTTATACGAGTGGGCCAACTAGAACACAGATAGATTACTTTGTGTTGAGGAGAAGAGATTGGTTGTGTTGTAAAGACGGGAAAGAAATTTCAGGAGAGAGTTTGACAACCCAACATCATTTTAGCTTGGATGTACAAATAAAGTGTTGGTAAAGAAAAGGAGGGTTCCTAATATCACTATAACTAATTGATGGAATCTTCCATTAAAGCAATCGAGCTTTAGGGATAAGGTTTTAGAAGACTTATCTTGGGATTGTAGTGGAAGTGCAAACGAGATGTGGGAGGCAGTAGCATCTTGTATCCGAAAGGTAGCCAAAGAGATGTTATGCGAGTCAAAGGGAGGAACTCCAGGTCAAAAGGACGCTTGGTGGTGGAGTGAAGGTGTGCAAGAGAGGCTAAAAATTATAAGTGCATGCTTTAAGGCTATGCCTAAGGATAAAACATAGAAAACGATCACAAACTACAAAATGGCGAAGAAGGAAGCAAAGAAGGCTGTAAGCGAAGCTAAGTCAAAAGATTATGAAGTTTTGTATAAAAAATCTCGACTCTAAGGAGGGCTAGAAGGATATATTCAGGTTGTTCAAAGCAAGAGAAAGAAAGACCAAATACCTTTCTCAGGTGAGATGCATTAAGGATGAGGAAGGTCGCGTTCTTGTTACTCAGAAGGATATAGAGACTAGATGGGAGCAATAATTTCATAAATGTTTCATTGGGAAATGAAATAGAGAGATCACTTTGGGCGATCTGGCTAGTAGTGAAAGTTACTTGAATCATGCAAGAGATAGACAAATTCAAAGAAAGGAAGTAGAGGAGGCTTTGAAGGTTATGAGACCTGGGAAAGGTGTAGGACCAGATGACATCCCTGTAGAAGTACGAAGAGTTTTAGGTGAGCACGGTTTGACTTGGCTTACGAATCTATTCAATGTTATTTGGTGAAGCAAGAGAATGCCTGAAGATTGGAGGAGGAGTATCGTGGTGCCTATTTATAAGAATAAAGGAGACATTCAAAATTGTTCTAATTACAGAGGTATCATGCTGATGAGTCACACTATGAAAATTTGGGAACGTGTGATCGAAAGAAGGTTGAGGCAAGTTTCTAACATAAAAGAAAACCAATTCGGATTCATGTAAGGTCGCTCAACTATTGAAGACATCCATTTGCTGAGGAGAACAATGGAGATTTATAGAGCTACAAGGAAGAACCTCCATTTATCTTATTGATTTGGAGAAGGCTTATGATTTTGTCCCACGAGAGATATTGTGGAGAGTTTTGGAGAAGAGACAAATACATGTCCTATACATTAACCTCATAAAGGACATGTATGATAGTGCTTTATCTTGTGTAAGGATCCCGTCTGGGAAGACTGGCTATTTTGATATCAACATTGGTTTACATTAAGTTTCAGCTTTGAGTCCATTTCTTTTTACTTTTATTATGGACAAGTTGAAAAGTCACATTCAAGATGAGTTACCTAGGTGTATGTTACTTGCTGATGATATTGTGTTGATTGACGAGACTAGAGATGTAGTAACTGAGAATCTTGAGGTTTGGAGACATGAGTTGGAGAGTAAAGGATTTCGTATAAGTAGGGCTAAGACAGAATATATGGAGTGCTCCTTTGATGGAAGGAATGATGAAGGAATCGAGGTGAAGATTTCTGATGATAACATTCGGAAGAGAGATTCTTTTAGATATGTGGGATCTATTTTGCAACATGATGGGGAAATTGATGGAGATGAAACTAATAGAATAAATGCAGGGTGGCTAAAGTGGAGAGGAGCCTATGTTTCTCTATGACAAGAAAATTCCCTTAAAAATTAAAGGAATGTTTTACAAAGCAGTAGTGAGACCTGCTATGCTCTATGGATCTGAATGTTCGCATGTGAACCATAGACATGTGCAGAGAATGGTTGTAGCAGAATTGAAAATGCTAAGGTGGATGTGTGGACACGCACGTAAAGATACGATTCGGAATGATGCAATCAGAAAGAAAGTTGGTGTAGCAACGATCGAGGATAAGATGCGAGAAAACCGCTTAAGATGGTTTGGTCATTTGTAAAGAAGATCAACTGATGCACTAGTTAGAAGATGTGAGTGTTGGGATATTGAGCCGGTAAAGAGAGGGCGAGGACGACCCAAGAAGTGTTGGAAAGAAACCCTACGAAGGGATATTAGTTTTATGGATATAAGCCCGGGATTGACCCAAGATAGATCTGAATGGAAGCGAAGAATCCATGTAGCTGACCCTACTTAATTGTGGGAAAAGGCTTTGTTGTTGTTGTATCCAAGCTTATTAGAAGTGGATATTCATTCCTTTTCTAGTCATAAGCCATTATGATAAACATATTGCGGATGGTGTTTTGACTTCTAGTGGACTCTATGAATTGTGCATTGATGAACATGTCATGAATGTTACTACCACTAATAAAAACTCTTAAAGATCCAAGGAGAATAGAAATCATTCAAACATCATTTAGCATCAAAGGATAGGTCATTTATCTGTTGATGGGATCAAGAGATTAATAAGGGATGAACCCTTAGATTTTCTATAGGTTCTCTTTCCCTACCAGCAAGCATTGTTTTCGAGGTAAAATGACTAGGATGCCTTTTTGAAACAAGGTTACATGATGCGAAGATATTCTTGACCTAATACCTACTAATGTGTGTGGACCCTTCAGTACTATGACTCGAAATGGATATCAATATTATTTAACATTTATCGATGGACATTTGCGATACATGTTTATCTTCCTATACGTCATAAATATGAAACCTTTAAAAAGTTTAAAGAGTTCGAGACTTTGGTTGAGAACCAAACCGATAGGAAGATCAACTGGATTTGGTTTGACCGAGGTGGCGAATACCTCACAAATTAATTCAAGTAATACCTTAAAGAGAATGGAATTGTATCCAGTCTCAATCCTCCTGGAACCCCCCAACTTAATGGTGTTGTTGAAATACAAAATAGTAACATTATGGATATGGTCCATTAAATTATGAGCAAAGCACATTTACCGCTTAGTTTCTTAGTATATACAGTAGAGACTACAACATATATCATGAACAAGATTCCTAGCAAGTCTATACCTAAGATTCCTCATGATCTATGGTATAGAACCAAACCAAGTGTTAATCACTTGAGGGTTTGTCATTTTTTGGTCCACGTGAAGAACGTGAGTGCAAGTAAGCCAGAATCTTGCACTCGAGAGTGCTAATTCATTGTGTATGTTAAGGATGGTATCAGATATAGGATTTATGAACCTAAGATCCATAAGGTTTTTGTCTCTAGATATGTGAGATTTTTGGAAGATGACGTCCTTAAAGGTCAAGACAAAAATGAAATGGAGGAACGCATTGAGTCCCCTGATGATTTTGAGCTTCCTAAACTAGAAACTGAAGAGATAAATGAAGATGAAACACATATACCTATTCGAAGGAGTTCAAGGGTGGTTGCCCCAGCTATAAGGTATGGATTCCATATGTCAGGTGAAACTAACAATGATCCGAATTCATTTGATGAAGCAGTCACTGATCATGACATGGATAGATGGATGCTAGCAATGAAGTTAGAGACTGACTCCATAGATAAGAATGGTGTATGGACCCTTGAGGATCTATCTGAAGGGGTAAAACCCAATGGGTGTTAATGGATCTTCAAGAGAAAGATGAGGACCTGATGGGAAAGTAGATACTTTCAAGGCATGGCTCATAGCAAAAGCTTACACATAGAGAGAAGGTATCGACTGCGATGAGACGTTCTATCCTATGGCTATGCTCAAGTCCATCAGGACAATGTTATATATAACTGCACCTCTTGACTATGGCATCCAATACATGGACATCAAGACAACCTTCCTCAATGAATACCTCACGGAGGATGTCTATATAGAATATCCCCAGGGCTTCATAACCAAGGAAGGTAAAATATGCAAGCTGAGGAAATCCATCTATGGGATCAAACAAGATTCTCGTAGATGGAACATCAGATTTGATGAAGCCATAAAGAGTTGTGATTTTGTGCAGAATACTGATGATCCATGTGTATACATGAAGCTTAGTAGGAATGCCATTGTGTTTATCATGCTTTACGTAGATGACATTCTTATCGTTGGGAATTATACAGTGATGATAACCAGTGTTAAGATATGGTTCTCCCATACCTCCAAGATGAAAGATCTTGGAGAAGACTCTTACATCATGGGTCTGAAGTTGTTCAAAAATTTAAAAAAAGAGGATATTGGGATTATCACAATGTGAGTACATTAAGAAAATTCTTGAACATTTCCATATGGATAGTTCCTAGAAACGTTTCCTCCTCTTAAGACACGATATCCATCTATCTAAAGGGATGGTTCCTCAAAGTCTTGAGGAAAATAAAGACATATCAGGATGCACCTATGCATCAGTTGTAAGTTGCTTTATGAACACCATGATGTGTACTAGGACAAATGTCTGTCATGAATATTCCAAAGGTACATGATCGTAGTCTTTGCAGAGATGGTGGGTGAATACCTAGAAGTAGTAATTGATGACTTATATGTCTATGGAGATTCTTTTGATCTATTTATAAAGCATCTTGATCGAGTCCTAATAAGGTGTTGTAAGGTGAATCTTGTACTCTCCTGGGAAAAGAGTTAATTGAAGGTGTAGGAGGGTATTATACTGGGGCACATCATATCTAAGAATGTATTGTAGGTTAACATTGCCAAGGTGGATGTACTCTAAAATCTCCAACCACCGACTGACATAAAATGGTTATTGTTATTCTTAGGGCATGCTTAATTTTATCACAGATTTATTATGGACTTCTCTAATGTTGCCAGATCGTTAATTAATCTCCTATGATAAAATATAGAGTTTGTGTTGAGGCATTCGAGCTTTAGAAAGAAATCATTATGGATGCCCCAATCCTGCATGCCTCGGATTGTTCTCTTCCCTTTGAGATGATGATAGATGCTTCTCGTTTTGCTATAGGGGCCATGTTGTGTTGAAGAAGAGGAGGTGTCCCATTTGTTATCCATAATGCAAGCAAGGTTCTTGATCATGCTCAGCACAAGTGAACTGTTACTGAGAAGGTAATGCTTGTTATGGTACTTGCTTTGGACAATTTCAGATCACGTCTCATAAGATCAAAAGTGATAGTCTACATATAGCACTCGGCACTTAGGTGCATCATGGAGAAGAAAGATGTGATGGTATATCAACTCAGAAGGATTCTTTTACTCTAGGAGTTTGTCTTGGATATTGAAAATAGACCTGGATTGGAGAATGTAGTGGTCTATCTTCTCTTCTGTCTCGTGCAAGCAGAATCTTTTAACCCTACACTAGTTCGAGACTCCTTCCTTTACGAGTCAATTTTTGTTGTTGACTCTCTCGTGGTATGCCAATATGGTAAACTACTTGGTTTACAACGAAGTTCCCAACGATTTCCTAAGAGTCGCATTGACCGACTAAAGTTGTGATCCATGAAAACTACAAGAGGGAGGACCCATTTCTTTTCTTCAAAGGACTGAATTATGTCTGAAGGAGATGTATACCTTGAGAGGAATACAAGAGTGTTTTCATTCACTACCTTACTCTGGAGGAAGGAGGGCACTACTTCATGAAGATGAAAACGTGGACGGTATTATAATGTCGCTTTTATTGAATGACTTTGTTTTGTGATGTCTATTTCTTTGTGAAGCCTGCTTAGTGTGTTAGAGAATGGGAGGTACAGTAGATTCCAAGGATGGAATACCAATGCACCCTGTCATCATTTGTTATGTATTCGATGCATGGGGCATTGACTTCATGGGCCCATTCCCTAGAAGCCAAGGTTTTGAGTATATCCTTCATGCGGTAGATTACTTGTCCAAGTGGGTGGAGGCTATCCCTACCGAAGTTGTAGACAACGAAACTATCTATAAATTTTTGAGCGAGAACATAATTTCAAGGTTTGGGCTCCTATGGTTTTGATATATATTGGGGATAGTCGTTTTGTGAACCATGATATACAAATGTTGTTTAAAAGTTACGACATTGAACACTTTCTCTCGAGTCCATACCGCCCACAATCAAACAACATGGAGATTTCAAATAATGAAGTAAATAACATTATGTAAAAGCTCGTACGCCCTACATTAATAAATGATCCCAACTCTTGGACCAGATTTTTTGGGTTTAGCAGACAACTTACAACACTCCACTAGGTACTTCCTCGTTCATGATAGTTTTTGAGAAATAGTGCCATTTGCTTGAGAAGCTATTATAAATTCAGAATATGATATCAAGAAGATCAAGTGGAACAGTCACTTGGGTCAGAAATAGAGAGAGATGGAGTTAAATGAGCTAGTGGAGATCAGAGCATATGACAACATCATGATTCACAAGGACAAAGTGAAGAGATGGTATGATAAACACATATGGAAGAAGGTTTTTGTCCATATGCGAAAGGTATGGTTGTTCAATGCAAAATTGGAAATATTTCAACGTAAATTAAAATCAAAATAGATGCATCCCGACATTGTCTGAGCAATTCATAAGAGCGGTAGTGTTGATATCGAAACTCACAGGGACTGCACCGGCATTTCTAGTAAATGAACATCTATTGAAGTTGTTTGTTGGACCAGAAGATATGTTGCCAAGAGTTGAGGAAATCATCATGCATGAAGCAGACATATTAGCCAGATCTGCATAACACCTTGCACATACGCACTTCACCTCGCAAAATCTTCATGAGTGTTCTAACACCTAAACATATCTTCCCTTATCACATCGATTCCCTTATACTTCTTCAATAATTAGGAAAAGGCCTAAGGATAAGAGAGATTGATGCCCATCGTGTGTATCATTATGCCTCTTCTCGCCCACGACTGCCCCATTTTTGCTCTCTTAATCATATCATAAGGGTGATGAGGGGGCTTATACCCCACCCATTTATTCTCTTGAACCCCATTATACTTAGCATACACTTAGTATAGGAGAGGTAAAAAGTTACATTTCATGCACCGGCACTTCATTCAACATAGAATGCATATAAATTGGTGAAAAGGCACTAGGTTCAGAAATGAAATTGTTGGCAGAAACCGAGAGTGGTCAGGACTTTGCCATTATCCACACTTTCAAAGGAACTTTACTGAAAGCAGGATTTTAGAAGCTTAAGGTCATAGACTTAAATTTCTGAGTTGCTCTTTACAGTGTTCAGACTTCGACTATTAGTGTCTAAACTGATTCCCTCATTCTAATGAATGACTCTTGAATGGTGAATTAATCTGGACTCTTAGTTCAATAGAAATGGGGTGACGTAATATTGTATGGTTCCTTCTTTGGTAGCGTGAACATATAAAGACCAAAGTACAGGTTCAAATGAAGCTTCTGATGAGGAATAGTCTGTTAATACATAGTTGTTTAGTCGTGGTGGGGGTCAATGCAACCATCTCACATGGTTGTTTACTTTTGTACTTTGAATAAACGAGGCAAGATTCAAATAAAAAACAAACAGACAATAATAAATATAGAGCAAAAATTTAAAATCCCAATTTATTGGTCACAATGGTCCATTGCCTGTGTAGCAAAGACTTGACCATACTGACCAAGCTTCAAATAGAAATGTTAGCCACAATTGTTAATCTCCAATTTCTTCTCTCTGTCTCCTTTTTACTTTACTAGTAGTTATTGAACTTAAAAGGAAATACGTGACTCCACGAGGACTATTAGAGGAGAGGATTGCATGGTAGTTAGGCATTTCAAATGGGAAGGCTAACACGCTTCACACACAATGAGATGGTTATTCAAATCCATGGGGTATGCTTTAGGTGGGAGTGGATTCAAGATGACTTCTGAGCCAAACATGTATAATGACTTGTTGAGCATAGAAACTGTTGATTTTCAAGTCCTAATTCTCGCACATGTTTTCGCCAAACTACTAATCCAAAGGTTAGATCGAGCTCCATTTTCAGCTTTTGTTCATGATCTTGGTATGGAATCTAATCTCCTTTTACTACTTTATTCTTAGGTTGCTCAGGGATGAGTAAAGGTTTAAGTATAGAGGATTGATGAATCCATGATTCATCACTCTAGTAGGATAAAAATAGATCTTTGTACTTAGTAATTAGATGCATTAAAGTGTTTATAACTCATAATTAGCATTCATGCACATGTAAATAATTCGCATAAATTAGCATTCCATTTTGCATTCATATTAACTTGTGACCATTTCTCCTAACTTCACCCATTATTAATTAATTCATACTAACTCCAGTGAATATATAACCAACTCCGTTGTGTACATATCACTAATATTAATCATTGAAAATCCCAAAAAAATATTAACTTGCATATATGTGAAATAAACTCAAACCCTAATTTTAGGATAGATTGTTGTAAATGATGGTATGTCTCACATACAATGTCCAAATTAACTCTACTTATTTTTGAATTAATGCACATTCAATTATCTACAAATCGAGATAAATTCAAAAGAATCAGAGTTCATTTGTGAAACTTGTGTTTCGAAATAAAACTCTAAATTGTACATAGTTACCATTTTTTGACTTGTTATTTCATGTATGTATTTAAATCTTTTCAATTTGTTATTTGTTCATTTCTTTTTTTCAATCAATTTTCCAACTAATTACATAAAATTGAAATTCAAAAAATATTAGAAAAGCCATAAAAAATAGAGATCCTGCTTTGAGCACATTAGCCAATTTAAAAAATATATTCTGGCACATTTTTAACTCTTAAAAATTCAGAGACTGTATTTGCGTCTGTTATATTAATTTACATAATGTTTGATTTTTGCATGCATTTATTGTGTACAGAAAAAACAAATAAAATATACAAAACTTAAAAATTTCATATTTTATAAACATAAAATATCATTAAAATAACCATATCTATCATGTTTCTAATTTGCATTTGAGTCCTTTGCAAACTTTGTAGATCTCTCAAACATCTACAAGTTTCATTTTATGTATTTTTAAATTTGTATTTATCTCATGTTTTATTTTCACTTTTTATTGCATTTGTAGCATGGTCAATGGTCAACAACCCACATGGCATCATGTCATTCACCCTAGCCATCCCACTCAGCCTCCCTGATCAAACCCGCCTCCCCCATGGTCAATACACTTTGTCTTGTAGCACCCTGGATTAATCCATGATTTATCGTAATATTTGTTTCTTTATTCTCCTTTCTAAATTATTCAATAAAATCTAAGACTAATTAACTAACATTAATAATGAACACTATGAATATAATTAACTCGAATTAATATACATAAATAATTCCATTATTGTGCTTGTATTTTTATGTCTCCTAAATATTAAAAATCACATAAAAATATATAAATAATTTAAATATTTATTTTGATGATATCTACAAATTAAAAATACAAAACTTCTCAAATAATTGAAAACAACTCTTTTTAGTCCCTAAAAATACTTACCTAATATTATTATGTATATGTGACCTATTTTGACTTTTTGTTGAACATGAAACTTATACATCTCAAAAGGATCTATAACATCCATGTTTAACACTTTTTAACTCGAAGCCTCTAATTATTTATTTTTATTGTTTTTCTATTTTATCTTTTTTCTCGCTGGGTCACATGGCTATACCTGGAGACACCATGTGGACTGCCCTTCATTCCATCTCGCCCATTCTTCCAGCCATCGGATGGCCTTTGATCTTATGGCTCCACTCCTTCCACATGCTCTTCACATCATGACTACGTTATCTATTTGATCAGGTGCATCAGCACTTCCTGCACTCACCTCCATCAGAACCATTGGATCTCAAAATCTAATGGCCCACTTCAACTTCTCCCTCCGCACCTCTTCTCCCTCACACAATCACCTCACCGACTAAATCTTTTCTTCCATTTTCCCCAGTCTCCTTGATTAGCCTCTCTGGTTCATACACCACCTCCCCCTAGACCTAACTTCCATCTTCTTCGCATGCCACCTATCCCCCATCCTCGTCCAACTACTAATCATCGAGGGCGGTTAAATCTTCTTGTCCAACACTTGGAATCGCCCCCAAGTTATCTACTTATACCTAATGAATATTTTATTCATCACTCTAAAATATGAAAATAGATATATGTTCTCAAGTAATTAGTTGCATTTACTCATCTATATTTTATTTTAATCTTTCATATATATGTAATTAATTTCCATATTTTAGCATTCAAAATTGTATAAATAAGAAGCCCAAAGATTTGTATGCATCAACACGTGTATATCATCATAACTCGCCTTATTTTTAATTTTTTTAAGTAACTCTAAATCAAATAAATTCAACTCTAGTGTACATATTACTAACACTAATTAAGGAAAAATATAAAAAATATTAACTTGTGTAGATGCCCAATAAACCTAAGCCTTAGTTTGAAGATAAAGAGACATAAATATGATTATATCCCTCATACAATCTCCTATGAACCCTGTGAAGGATATGGTTAGATCCTCAAGCGCATCACGGAAGCGTGATCGTCGTATCAGATACGACGAAGAATGACTAGTCACACTAGTTGTTTTATGCAGCAGAAATTAAAAAATTTCATGCGACGAAACCACATGATCCAAGAACACTTCTCGGATCGTTTCGTCTAAACCACAAACAAGTATTAGGATTACCTCTTAAAGCGTGGTTGCGATCGAGTCTCTAAACAAAGAGACCTCCTGTCTCAAGTCCGATCCGACGGAGGAGACGCTTGCGAGCGCGGGGATGAACCGCGTGCTTCTCGCAATCCATGTTGATGATCCAAGCGATAGGATCTCCTGATCTTGACATACGAGATCTGACGTCTTCTTCATGAGCGAGACGCATCAAAGGAGATGGAGATCCTTGAGCAAACAATCGGGCAGCATAACGACTATGCCGCGGTGATGGAGAGCCTCTCTAGGGCATCCATGGTGGACGACCATGAGAGAGAGAGAAAGAGAGAGAGAGATGCTTCTTAAGCATTGTATGTCAAGAAGAGCAATGGGGTGCCTCTCCTTTTATAGGGTTTTGGGATCCATGGATCTCAATCCATGGGACAACACAAATCCAATGGCTCTCATTGATTGTGTTTCTTTTAATGGTCAAGATTTGTGTTGGTAAAACCAACAACAATTAGTTTAATTTATATTAAATATATGTTGATAAATCAACATAATTTCATTACCAAATTAAATCAAGATCTCTTGGAGATCATAGGAGAGAAAGTGCCTCCTTCCATGTTGGAAGGAGGGAACGACCACACATTCCAAATAGGAGTGGTGGCCGTCCACTCCATATACATGGAAGGTGGCTGTCATCTCTTTAATGTAATCTCCAAGATTATGCAACAACTTTTGTTGCAAATTATTCTACAAAAATAATTCACAATTATTTTGTAGACATTGCAATCTTGCCATTAAAAATTTGTGAATCACATTCACAACCCAAAATAAAATGTAAATTACATTTTCAATTTAATGTCCAATGTGAATCCAATTCACATTAACATTTAATTAATAAATGTAAATTACAAACATCTCTCTCTTATATATTATAAATCACATTTATAATATATATGACTAATATGGATATTGCTATCCACATTATTCATATCCATGATAATTAAATCACACTTAATCATCTTGGATCTCTATTCTCTTGTGTTCAAATAATATGAATTATATTCACATTATTTACATCTTTGATAATCAAATCACATTTAATTATCTAAGATAGCTCTCTTTATAATATGAATCAAATTCATATTAATCATGATAATTAAATCGCATTTAATTATCCATTTTCTCAATGCTCGGATACATATAACAATAATAGAATTATCCCTGAACTCTTTCAAGGATAATGCGCTTTCTCCGCAGATACTTGGAGATAAGGACAGGGCGATTGTATTGTTCCACGTATAGTGACTTGGATATTGAGATCGTATCTCAAATCCAGATCGCGGGCCTCCCATAGATGCTTGATTAAATCAAGACTGTAAATCTAATCTTCTCATTGAATCTGAATCACATTCAGATCAATGTCCAACATTTGGACTGAGATCAGATTACTTTTCTATTGAGAGGAGTCACTAAAATCCAGACCCATTTCATCACTCACTAGGAATGGAAGCGTCATGGTTATACAATCGTTTATGATCACATCACCCTCAGGTATTCCTAATACCTGTACATCCTGCATACTTGAAGACTCAGATTAAACCTGAAGTATTTGATCTACTTTATACTGTCTACTTCATGGTTTTATCAGTAAGTTTCTCATTCGATCATTGGGAGTCAGTATTGATCATATACTTTCCAAAAGCATATATCATACCTAGGTCTTGATCATATACTTTCCCAAAGTATATATCAAACATACAAATTCAGTCAAGCTTCCAAAGCGAGACAACCATGCGCACGGAATTTGATTCTTCCCATTATCTCATGAGTGAGCTCATGTCTTTTGGTTCAGTAAATGAACATGTATGATCCCTTTGAGAGATCGTATTACTCATATGCCCTTATATGCACACCAGCGCGCTGGTGTATAGACCTTGATTAGGTCATCAACCTATTGGTCTGCCAAATGTACATACTCAGACATATAGTAACACACCTGTCTCCGGTCAGAGGATGCGTGCCTATATCATGACAGCATACGATATAGGACTTTGGTTATCTCGATCTCGTTAAGTCAACTCTTTGACCTAACTCATCCGACATCTCCGAATCTCTATTCCTATGCAGAGGACCTGCATTAAGAGGTCAGTCAGATATCAACCTAACTGAGATAGGATTGCCATCTCCTACTCAGGCTGGAGATCATCTCTTAACAATCATTTGACGGTGCTTGATGAGTCCTCAATCTAACTCATTAGATATTCATCTAAGCACCAGCCTCTATGATTCAATAAGTTAATCAACAACTGTATGATCATTAAGATGGCCATGATACATAACCCTAATTGTACTAAGGGTCCTATTATGCAAATTATGTACTCTTTATTTCAGATTAAGGAGTGAATTGCAATAACATTTATTGCATAATGGCTCGCCGTGGGCTCGCATTTCCAACAATCTCCCACTAGCCCAAAGAACCATTTATGGGCTAATCATTTAATCCCACACTCATGTGGCAATCATAGACTATTTAGAAAATAGCTAGGTAAGTTGATTAGTCACTCTGTTCCTGCGAGACTATGCCAAGTCCTTTTACGGCACTTGCATATCCCCAGTAACAGTGCTTGCATTTAATGCGAATGTTGCATCTCATGCAACCAATACTCAATTTTGTTAGTCATAGTGTCCTTGACATTACAACTTAACAATTATCATAACCAATATTTCCATAATCCTTATTAGAATACCCTTATTCCTGGAGATCACTATCTCCAAAGGTTTCTAGTGTTAAGACCCTCATAGATCACTAACTACAAGGTCTTAAACTTTTGAAGATAAGACTTTGAGATCACTATCTCAAAAATCTCATCATCTTTGAAGATTTTGTTATTACTGCAATCAAGTGTTTTATCTCTATAGTAGAATTAGTAACACTTTACTACTCCCACTGTATGGCAGATATCTGGCTTCTGTAACATTTAGCATATACTCAGCTTCTCGTAACTAATGCACAAGTGCAAGTAGTTCTAGCATTCACTTCCTCAACTCTTTGAGGTGTTATCCCTTTAGACAGGTAAAAACCATATCTTAAGGGATGGAAGCTTTTCTTGAAATTTTCCAAAAAATGGAATAAGTCCAAGGTATACTACTAATGTGTTGGTCCCAATACCCTCTTCTCTTTGCTTCTGAACATCTTCAGAACTAGGATCTAAGAGGTATCCTTGAAATCATATCACAAGGTATGGAACAACCAAATTATAAAATACTTATTATTATCCTTATACCATATTAAATGATTAGGATATTATCTACATTTAGCATGATGAACACAAAGGAACTCCCACTAAGCTTCACATGGCTCATCAAGATTCCATCTGAAATCATAACATTTATAATTTCATCAAATCTTATGGTCCAACATCAAGAAGCTTATTTGAGTCCATAGATGGATTCCTTAGCTTGCACACCTTGCTTCCCTCAATCATGAAGGCCTGGGGCTACTTCATGTGAATATCCTCGGAGAGGTATTCGTAGAGGAATGCAATATTGACTTACATCTTGAAGATGCAATAGTCAAGTTGTGTAGCTAAGGTTAGCAATATTCTGATGATTTTAAGAATGGTCACCGAAGAGCAAGTCTCATCGCAAGCAATGTCTTCTCTTCCGGTGTGTAGCTCATGGCTACGAACCGTGCTTTGAAGGTCTCTACATTCTCATCAGGTTCCCTTTCTCTTGAAGATCCATTTACACCTTTACAGGTCTTACCCATATAGGTGGATCCTCGAGGGTCCATATACAACACTTGTATATGAAGTCTACATTAGACTTTTATTGCTAACATCCATCTATCCATGCTATGATCTTCAGAAGCTTCATCACATGAAGTTCGATCATTGTCAGATTTCTCTGACACATGGAATCCTTCCTCGAACTCATTTGAAAAGGTTTTACTGTTTCATCTTTAATTGTCCTTTTAGTTTCCAATTTCCGGAGCCTCATTATCTTTTCAAGATTAAATGAGTTCCTACACTTCATTTTCATCTTGATTCTCAAGAGTCTCAACCTCTAAGAATCATATTCTCAGAGATGAGATATTTTAAGAATCTCAAGGTTATAAAGTAGGTATCCAATACCATCCTTTATTTTCCTAATGAAGCAGCACTCTCAAGTGTTGGATTCCAGCTTACATGCATGGAATCTTATTAAGCATATACATTGTAGTCTATACTACACATATATACTTAGAAACTAAGAGACAATTATGCTAAAATTCATCATTGATAAGATCATGTCACACATGATCCAATTGTATCTCCCTATAACTCTATTGAGTTAAGGTGTGTTAGGAGGATTGTGATGGAAATGATATTCATATCTCCATAAGGCATTCTTTGAATTCATCTAACAGGTACAAGCTACCTAGATCAGATCAAATTCATTTTATCTTCCTTCAAACTTTGGTTGTGGACCAAAATTATGTGAAATCTTTGAACATTTCAAAGGTTTCTAAGTGAAGAGAAGAAATCTCATATCATACATAATCATCAATAGATATCACATATCCATAATGTTTACTATGATATATATGATCCGCATACATCAATATGTATGCGATCCTGAATACCTTGACACCTTACACCATTCCCAAAGAAGGGTGTATTGGACATTTTACTTTGAATACAATATTCATAAGTAGGTAAGTTTTGAAATTTTAGACATTCTAAAGTTTCATCTCTTACTTAGTCTATTGATCAAATCAATAGATAAATGTCCAAGGCTTGATGCTAGATCATTGTCAAATGATCTGCATCCTCCTAATGATCTTAAGGTTTAATTTCAGTATAGTATTTAGAAATGTCAATGAACCATTCATTAATTTTCTAATTTAGTGGAGTCCACTAGATTTTAGATTACTATCTGAAATATCTCCATCATAACTCTTTATGATAGATTCATTACAGAATTCATGTTTATTTCCAACATCTAGAAATAAATAATGAATGTATTCTAATGTCTAGGTCATAGAGACATTCTCTAAGACTAAGGGATCTCCCACTGAAATTATGAAGCCTTTCAATCCAATAGAGATTGTTGCAACAATTGCATCAATATCCATGTGGATGACTATAAGCCTTAAGATAAAATTTTCTATTCTTCCAAAACATATGCAACCCATTGCAAGTGTTGTAGAAGATTGAGATACAATTACAAGACTTTATCTTATTCTATAAGCAAGTCAATATCAATGATTTATGTAGATTATTCTGATGCTCTATCTGAGTCCTTCTCTAAGGATTCTAGACAGACTTGATAGTCATACTATCAACTTATTGCAGTATTGGCATTCATCTAACTCTTTGGATGACATATGGAAGTCACAGAAGTAGGTCAACTCTTTGACTATCCTTCTTACTTGGGTTCGACCCATGCTTCCACTGCGCTCCCTTTATCTTATAAACAACCGTTGCTTAAGACCAAGGATCTCTTACGTTAAATTCGAAAGAATTCAATGTAAGAGTATTTCAATATTTATACATACTTCATTAAATTCATACAATATGAATATTATGAAGCTTCATGAATGACTAGAGTATAGATAGTAGAATGATGACACTCATCAGGTCTAGATCCATCTAGACCCTTAAAATATTGGTTCAGGTAGGTATTCAAACATTTTGAATACATCATCTCTTATGGAGCCACCATTCTGTATGATGCAGAGAACCATGTCATTCATGATTAAATGTCAAGAGAACATATGTATGCCAGAACATCTTCTTAGATTTTATAAGGATTAATTGACAATTATGATCATCATCGACATGTCACTTCCAAAGTACATCCGATGAGATCAAGGCTATAGAGACATACAAACCCTAGGGTTGTAGTCCTATTATCTATTTAATTGTCATTCCTCAATATTATGAGGAAACTTGCACATTGCAACCACATACATTATGTGTCCAAATGCAAGTACAATATCTGGATCATGAGTCCAATCCATGATATTTTACTGGTTATCATTGAGTATTTATTGAGTGGGTTTTAATGAAGGATTATCTGAAATAAGAAATTTGCTTAAGTGTACATATTTATATATATACATATTTTACTTTGATTTAGGAATTTTATATCAAAGTTGTCTTGCCTTGTCAACACTGAAAGTTCATTCCCTTATTTACTTTCAATGTAAGAGATATACTTACCAATATATCTCAAGCAAGATCTGGGATCTCCTTCCTTATCTTTGTTACATCCCAATAATATGAGAATCTGCAACTCTGATAAAAAGAAGGGGAACACATTCCGCCTTGCAAGTCCAACTTGCATTTCCCAATTCAATCTTTAATACCCGGGCCCACCACCCCTAAGGCGATGTTGACCCGTCATTAATTGAACCAACCGTCAACAGGAATAGTACTCGTTATACGCAATCCAATATCGTCCCAATAATATGAGGATCCGACATTGGGGTCACTATGTATACGGCCTTACTCTTTCGAGAAGCAAAGAGCCCGATCCAGATGCGCTTGCATACAGGAGCTGTCACTTCAGATAGGTGTCTCCCACATGCAATCCCTGGCAACGGAACTCTTCGCCTTGACGGGAGGCCATGGATGTCACTTATGTGATCCTCCATCTCATATTCAAATTTTAATTAATTAACATGAATCATATTCATATAATTAATTCTTCCAAGGGAATTATTAACTCTAATCATATTAGAGTATTCTAATTGGACATAATCAACTTAATCATATTAAATTAATTATCAATTCAATTCAATCAACAAACTTGAATATCTTACTTGAATATATATGGTATTATTCTCAAAGTACGTATTAATTCATATTTTAATAATTAGAAAAATACATCATAATCCCTCGGACATTATCCCGGCCCTACCCGATGTCATGGCCAGTACCGACGGGAGTGGGACGGACCGCATACATTGCAACCCGCTACCCCAGCGATCCCCGACTAGACACCATATCCGCCTCGGGAAAGGATAATACCAAATTGATTAATTTGTACTTGATATGATCATCGGTTCTTCAAACAAAATTATACCATATAGTAATCAAAACAATTTTGATTATAAGGAAATTTGCTAGACAAATTCCCAATCCTATTCAAGCAAGGAGTTTGATGATTGTGTTACCAATTATGATCTAGATCAAATCTAATCAATTAATTGGTTGAGGCCAAGTCAATTAAGGAAATGATCATCTTCCAATATTTCTCAAATATTTTCCATAATTATTTCTCGAAATTAACAATTAATTTCATTAATTGACAATCACATGATTCTTGATTAGGAATGTAAGTTCAGGAGTGACCCCTACTTACTAAAATTAGCATATCTCAATCATATTAAATACAAATTAGACAAAATCAATTTTAATAGATTGCTAGTTTGATTTAGGACAGAATCCAACTGATGTTTCACGCATTTCGAGGCAAGTCTAAACCGTAATTAACACTTTAATCACGTTCAGATCTACAGTTCCCGCAACAGTGCATACATGTTCATTAAAACAACCATATCTAGAGCATACAAAATCCAATTTACGTAAACTCAGATCCTATGGTTTTCTTATTTAATGGGAAACAAAATACAAGTAAATAATTCGTGCTTAAATAATTTAAACATGGCCGAAATTATTTACTAAACAGATTTGCGAAATCAAATGCGATAAAAACTTTCATGACCTTAACGAACCCAAGTCGTTCTCGGTTTTCGAATCATATTCGAAACCGTCAACCTGGCTCTGATACCACTTGAAGGATATGGTTAGATCCTCAAGCGCATCACGGAAGCGTGATCGTCGTATCGGATACGACGAAGAATGACTAGTCGCACTAGTTGTTCTATGCAGCGGAAATTAAAAATTTTCATGCGACGAAACCACATGATCCAAGAACACTTCTCGGATCGTTTCGTCTAAACCACAAACAAGTATTAGGATTACCTCTTAAAGCGTGATTTCTATTGAGTCTCTCAACAAAGACACCTCTTGTCTCAAGTCCGATCCGACGGAGGAGACACTTGCGAGCGCGGGGATGAACCGTGTGCTTCTCGCAATCCATGTTGATGATCCAAGCGATAGGATCTCCTGATCTCGACATACGATATCCTACGTCTTCTTCATGAGCGAGATGCACCGAAGGAGATGGAGATCCTCGAGCAAACAATCGGGCAGCATAACGGCGATGTTGCGGCGATGGAGAGCCTCTCTAGGGCATACATGGTGGATGGCCATGAGAGGGAGAGAGAGAGAAAGAGAGAGAGATATGCTTCTTAAGCATTGTGTGTCAAGAAGAGCAATGGGGTGCCTCTCCTTTTATAGGGTTTTGGGATCCATGGATCTCAATCCATGGGAGAACACAAATCCAATGGCTCTCATTGATTGTGTTTCTTTTAATGGTCAAGATTTGTGTTGGTAAAACCAACAACAATTAGTTTAATTTAGATTAAATATATGTTGATAAATCAACATAATTTATTTACCAAATTAAATCAAGATCTCTTGGAGATCATAGGAGAGAAAGTGCCTCCTTCCATGCTGGAAGGAGGGGACGGCCACACATTCCAAATAGGAGTGGTGGCCGTCCACTCCATATACATGGAAGGTGGCTCTCATCTCTTTAATGTAATCTCCAAGATTATGCAACAACTTTTGTTGCAAATTATTCTACAAAAATAATTCACAATTATTTTGTAGACATTGCAATCTTGCCATTAAAAATTTGTGAATCACATTCACAACCCAAAATAAAATGTAAATTACATTTTCACTTTAATGTCCAATGTGAATCCAATTCACATTAACATTTAATTAATAAATGTAAATTACAAACATCTCTCTCTTATATATTATAAATCACATTTATAATATATATGACTAATATGGATATTGCTATCCACATTATTCATATCCATGATAATTAAATCACACTTAATCATCTTGGATCTCTATTCTCTTGTGTTCAAATAATATGAATCATATTCACATTATTTACAACTTTGATAATCAAATCACATTTAATTATCTAAGATAGCTCTCTTTATAATATGAATCAAATTCATATTAATCATGATAATTAAATCGCATTTAATTATCCATTTTCTCAATGCTCAGATACATATAACAACAATAGAATTATCCCTGAACTCTTTTAAGGATAATGCGCTTTCTCCGTAGATACTTGGAAATAAGGACAAGGCGATTGTATTGTTCCACGTATAGTGACTTGGATATTGAGATCGTATCTCAAATCCAGATCGCGGGCCTCCCATAGATGCTTTATTAAATCAAGACTGTAAATCTAATCTTCTCATTGAATCTGAATCACATTCAGATCAATGTCCAACATTTGGACTGAGATCGGATTACTTTTCTATTGAGAGGAGTCACTAAAATCCAGACCCGTTTCATCACTCCCTAGGAATGGAAGCGTCATGGTTATACAATCGTTTATGATCACATCACCCTCAGGCATTCCTAATACCTGTACATCCTGCATACGTGAAGACTCAGATTAAACCTGAAGTATTTGATATACTTTATACTGTCTACTTCATTGTTTTATCAGTAAGTTTCTCATTCGATCATTGGGAGTCAGTATTGATCATATACTTTCCAAAAGCATATATCATACCTAGGTCTTGATCATATACTTTCCAAAAGTATATATCAAACCTACAAATTCAGTCAAGCTTCCAAAGCGAGACGACCGTGCGCACGGAATTTGATTCTTCCCAATATCTCATGAGTGAGCTCATGTCTTTTAGTTCAGTAAATGAACCTGTATGATCCCTTTGAGAGATCGTATTACTCATATGCCCTTAAATGCACACCAACGCGCCGGTGTATAGACCTTGATTAGGTCATCAACCTATTGGTCTGCCAAATGTACATACTCAGACATATAGTAACACATCTGTCTCCGGTCAGAGGATGCGTGCCTATATCATGACAGCATACGATATAGGACTTTGATTATCTCGATCTCGTTAAGTCAACTCTTTGACCTAACTCATCTGGCACCTCCGAATCTTTATTCCTATGTAGAGGACCTACATCAAGAGGTCGGTCAGATATCAGCCTAACTGAGATAGGATTGCATCTCCTACGCAGGCTGGAGATCATCTCTTAACAATCATTTGACGGTGCTTGATGAGTCCTCAATCTAACTCATTATATATTCATCTAAGCACCAGCCTCTATGATTCAATAATTTAATCAACAACTTTATGATCATTAAGATGGCCATGGTACATAACCCTAATTGTACTAAGGGACCTATTATGCAAATTATGTACTCTTTATTTCAGATTAAGGAGTGAATTGCAATAACATTTATTGCATAATGGCTCGCCGTGGGCTCGCATTTCCAACACCCTATATAAAATAAGAACTGATTCAAAATAATCGCAATTCATATGTGAAACTTGGGTTTTTGGACGTCGGTGTATAACGTACATATTGCCTAGTTTTTACCTTATTACTCTATGTACACAAATAACTCTTTTATATTTATTTCTTTTTCATCTATTTTCTTTGATTTATACTTTAATAAAATGTGCAAAAATCCAGATCAAAATTAAAGTAAAACTCAAAGAAAATAAATCACCCTGATTCTGTATATATGTCACTTTTATTTTATTTTTTATTTTCTGAATTATTAAATATAGAAAAAATTAGAGTTATATGTAAATATCTATTTTATATTTTAAAAGATGTTATTTAGAATTTGAACTTATTTAAAATTTTAAAAACATCGTAAAATATAAAAATATGGTATTATATATATATATATATATATATATATAGTACCACTAAATATACATTTTGTACAGATGATTTCCTTTGATTTTGGTCACTTCACAAAAGTCGTTGCTCTCGTCAAAACAAAAAACTTTTATGAAGACTACTCTTTGATTTGACATAATTTTCTATTTTATTTCTATTTTTATTTTAATATTTATTTGGATTTTTCTTTGAAGGACAAGTGGCATCTCTTGGAGTCACCATGTGCTACTGCCTTTACCCCTTTATGATTTTTTTATATTTTATTTAAAAATATTTTATTATTTTTCGATGCCACGTGGAATTCTCTTGGTCGTTTGATCAATATTGATCAATTGGCCAAGACCTCCCTTCTCCCGCCCACCTTCTACATTGGTGCAATGGTCGCCCCACTTCCCTTGACTAATTCAACTACCACTCTGCCTCCCTCGCTTCTCCATCTCCTCCACATGAAACGACCCTTCACCTCCCTCATTGATGCTCCACCAACCTCAGCTCACGAGTTGCGATAGATCATGGACAACTATGTAATAGATGATGTCTCCCTACTTCTCTGAGAGAGATCCGTGGATCTCCTCCACATAGTAGATCTGTCATGTGTGGGTAGTTGAGCCTCGCTAGGCTCACTAGTAACTCAAGTGATAACAGAAGTCACGCTTCGTCGCTCCACTCCCAGGAGAAGAAAACCTTAGGTAGTATCTCTCTATTTTCCCTTGTTTTTATCTTATTTTTCCTCTCTCATTTATCCTTTTTATTCTTCTCCTTCTTTTTCTTCTTCATTTATCCCCCAATTGCTCCTCCTTATCCTTCCATCAATCGTCACTGCATAATGTTTCACCCACATCCCGCACTCCTCCTTTCGCCTTCGGTCACACCTTCACCTTCCTGTTGCAGATGGAACATCCAGCCATCCTCAAATGCCACCCCCGCTCGATGGTCATAGCTCGTGATACAACATCCTCGCACAACACATGCCGCACACGTGGGTGTAGGGGCAAATTACATTTAGCCACTTATGCCTCAAGGAAATTAAAAAGAAGCCCCTACCAATAGGAGCACGGGCTGCGAACGTGCGCTCCATAGAAATTTACACAGATACCCCTCTAGGCATTGGTAATCCCTTCTTTTGTCCATGTGCATGTTCATTTTACTTATATTAGTTTTTGTATTGCATTTATCTCATTGTTTTTGAGTTTCATTTCAAACCATCATTTTTCATCATATTTTTATTTCAAAAATTGCATATTATAGACTAATTAATCCTAGATCTTTTGAATGACTGATTCAATTTTTATGAGCTATTATTGATTTATTAATATTTATTATGGTGAAAATTTTCATATTTTCCATGCATGCTTTGGAAATTCATAATAATTCAACCATTGGTCTAAAAATTCTCAAAATTGCTTATTTTATAGAAATGATTATGTTATAATATGGGCCGAAAAAACAAGTCTATTGCATGTTATTTTATTAACATAAATTATGTATTGATTTGCTAATTAAATTTCAATACTCTGTAAACCAAATATTTGAAAGATAGAATTTTCATGGATTTAAATTAATTAGACTTATCTACGGTAGTTTTAGTTTGATAAATAATTAGTTTTTTTATTAAAATTAATTTACTTAAAATAAAAAAGTCTGCATATTTAATTCCTCATAATTTTAATCCACATTAGATTGACTTCATTATAGTTAACTTATTGACCAATGCTCATACTTTTTGTATACCAGTTGCATGGAAAAATTATAGAAAACCCCCTAAAAATTGTCCCTTTTTAGGCATGTATTTTACATCAAAAAATACAAAAATATGTTCTGGATTCTTCATGGCATAAATAATTAAGGAAAAATAGTATTCAGAATTTTGAGCTTAATTGCATATTAATTTGGATTTTTCAATATAGGCTAATTTGACCTTAAAATTGGCATCTGACACTCATATTTAATAATTATTTTAATTTAAAAATTACCAAAAACATTCTCCTCGAAACCCTAGCATCTTCATTATCTGAAAATTAACCTAAGGAGACAGTGGCCTCCCTCTGTTTGACCTTGGGCTTGTCCAAGTAAATTAAATTTGATCGCTTGCATTTAATTGAAAATTTATTTTTAATGCTAACTTTGATTATTACTAAGTGCTCGTCTACAACATAACCAACAGCTTAGTAAAAGGCATATTCAGAGTTTTCAGATGGCATCATTGTCAGGGAGATGTGCTTGAGTTGACTTTTAGACTATTTAGAAATTAGGTTATCCATCCCTCATGTAGTCTGACCCTAGGTTTTTTTGTTATTATTGCTCTATTTGTTTTTTCCTGTAATTTTATTTCCTTATTTATTTTATTTATTTTATTTGAGTCATCTCTCTGGCCACCTTCTTATTTTTTTGTGAGGGACCCAATGCAATCGGAGTGACTGCTCAGGTAGCTGAGCAACTCACAAGCATTGTAGGCTAGCTTTTTCAATAATTAAGCATGTTAAAAGAATGCATTAAAATAGTAGAGTCAAGTCATGATAGAGTGTAGAGTCCTTAGGATTTTTTTGTACATTTATTTTAATTTTTTTAATAATTTATAATAATTTCATATTTATAGTGATTCTTGTTTAGGATCTCACAGGTGTAAACAGACCTTAAACATTTATTCTTGTGGTGTCTCGAGGCATGTTCCACTCTCATGTTGAGGGTGGGGCTCGACTTGACTGGCTCTTAGGTTAGACCTACACTCGTGATTCTTATAGCTTTACATATGTCATTTATCAAATGCTTGTGTTTTTTAATTTAGAATCACACTTTTCACATTAAATAATACGTAACTTAGAATGTTCTACATAGTCAAATTAAATTAATATTCTTCTCAAATAATAGTAGTTCATGCTAGGCATTTTTTTTCGAACTTGCATGCATTTAGCATAAAAAATCAATTCTATATTGCATCCCACATGTAAAGCACGTGGTTTATTGTATGTCTTATAAACTTGGAATGCATTATTTATTTGATCGATTGCATCAAATTTTCTCGACTCCATTCCCCTTAGTTTTGTAACTTACGACTAACAAAAATCGGGACTAATCGTTAATGCAACGTGTTTGGTGGTCTAAATGAAGTGATAATCTAACTTAAAATTGAGAATGCTAATTGGTTTGGAAAAAAATACAATAAAATTTACCTTTCTTTTCGAGAAAGCAACCCCATCATTTTACACAGGTACCTACCTCCAGACATGGTGAGGACGTACACACTAAGGTTAGAGCCAAATCCCTAGGTGATGAACGAGATTTATCGGGGGTCTAAATATGCCTCACACAAGGCGGAGGCAAAGTCGTCGTGGCGACCCTCAATAACCCTCACTTAGTCAACAATCAACCCACAACAAATAAATCAAGCAATGAAAATCAAAGTGTGGAGTTAAAATTTATAAACTCTACAAAATGTGTGTATAGTGCAAGTAGTGTAGAGTGTCGAACTCAGGGAACAAGCAGGATAGATCAAGGTAATAATGCTCAAGAATGAATGTGATCAAATGCCAACAAATGTGCTATTTTTGTGGGTTTTTAAATTTTATACTTTTTTATTTAGTTTTTGGTCTTATATTTTTATATATTAATTTTAAATTTACTGATTTTTTATTTTCTTTTTATAATATATATATATATATTTATATTTTCTTTCTTTAAAAAATAAATGTACAATATAGGAAAAGAAAGATAATGTATTTGTAAAAAAAAGTAAAAACAGTTAAAATTCGAGATGAAATAGTTTTGTACTTTTTACATTTTTCCGATATTTTTTGTGATTTTTCTATATTTTTCCTAATTTTTTGATATTTTTAAGGTAAAAATACTGAAAAACGGTGAATAAATTAAATACCTGAAACTAAAATGAGGATGAAAAATATCAAAGAGAGTTTAAAATTTTTGAAATTAATTTTGAAACAAAGAGAAAAAACAGAGAGATAAAATTTAGATTTTTAGGATTTTTCTGGAATTTTTGAGGTTTTTATGAAATTTTAAGGGGTTTTGCCATTTTTAGGAGTTTTGTTTTGAATTTTTTTAGTGATTTTTGGTCTGAAGCTAAAACATGCTAAAACACACAAAATATATTATTTTGGAATTTTTCAAAACTTTGAATAATTTTTATGAATTTTCTAATGCAAATAGTAAGGAAATTGCATGTTTTTGAATTTTTGTAAATAATAAAATACAATAAAAATGCAAAGTGAAAATATGACGTAAAAGTAGGATGCAATATGATCTTATGCTAATTTTTGCATATTTTTTAGTATGTTATAGATGCCTGAAATTAATAAAGGAAATAAAGAGAAAATTTAGCCTAGGAGGGGTATTTTGGGAAATATTCGAAAGTCCAGGGGCTTACGTGTAATTTTTCCTAAAATGTGTAACTAATTAACAAAATTTTTGGACCAATCACAAATATATAACCCGTAGGGGTGAAAATGCAAAATCGCCAAAGCTACGTGTACGCAGCACGTGACCTAGCAGGGACTGCCTTGCAATTACAAAAACCTGAGGGACTGAAATGCATATTCACCAAAATATTACAACATTACTAGAATGTTTTAGGACTATTCAGAAATACATGAAATAATAGGCCCATGCCCGCAAAATAGCCAAGTGCACCGGCTCGCGCACGTGTGCCTCGCTGGCAAAGGCACGATCATAAATATGGAAAGGGCGGGGACTAAAACGCAAAATGTACAAAAACTAAATAACGGAAAAGGAAAGTTTAAGGTCCGATTATTAAATACAAAAATATGCCTAGGTTAGAAAGAAAAATACCCAGACTAAGGGCACGATCCGACGGCGGATGGATCGTCACTTATGCCACGTGGCGCGCCCTGGTACCGTGATACCCGTTCGCACCCAACAGTCACGATTAGAACGTGAAGGAACGATCGGACAGCTAGGAAGGATCTAATCCGACGGCACCTATATTCCGCGAAGAACAGGAGAGGATCCAACGATGACAGGGCGTGGAGGAAGAACAGCCGACGAACATGGCCTAGATGAGCTTGAAACGCCAAAATCTTCATGCTCGACGTCGCCTTCTCCCTTCTGATGATACAGAAAGCCTCCTGGGATCTTCCTCGAGTGCTCGAAGACTTCAAAATGGCTAAGGATCAACTGTAACGCCATCGCAAAGTGGGTGAAGGGGGGGCTCCAAGAGGTTCAACCTTCGACAAAAATGACCCCAGTTGGGGTCCTTCATGTCCTAGGACCTGCAAGAAAGCACATAGATGATAGTAGAATGTTCTGGGTCTAGCTGGGGGGGTAAACGGTGGTTGATCGTGAATAGAAGGTAGTCGTCTGAGTGAGCTCTAGCGAACTATAGGCGAGGGTGAATCGAATGATTAATTGACAAAACAAGGACGCTAATTAGACCTAGCATGTATACTAAGAAAGGAATGCAACCAAATGAAGATAGAAAGACCTCACTTGGCCGGAACCAAGGAGATATGGACCTCACAGCGATGCCCTGGGGATGGAGGATGGAGAACGCTCCGCGGCCGCCTAACCGTGCCTCCGAGGAGCTGGAGAGCTCCCTGTCACCATACTCAATCCAGAGCTCGACGAGAGGTGGCCAAGAGGGGTCCTAGAGGGTTCAAAGATCGGAGGAAGGATGGCTCTGGCGAGAAGATCAAGGAAGAATGACTCGATCAGTGATTTACAGCCCAAGGAAATACTTGGGCATGACTCACCAATCTACGAGGCACAAAAATGCAGAAGGACACGACATGAAAGGAGGAAAGGAGCGGTTTCCAAAAATGGGAGAAAAAAGAGGAAACACATTTCTGACAAAGCAACATGCGTGGGTCGTTTTCTCACATTTTCAAGAAGAAATAGAAATCACGAAATACTTCTCTTCATCTCAAAAGCTGTGATATAATTATTATTCCTCATCGAGTTCGACCCAGGGAAACTTACATGGTTATTAATTAGTTTAACAATAAAATAGGAGAGGAAAATTTATTCTATTCATTTCACCTTTATATCTCCAATTTTATCTAATTTTTGTTTGATTAATCAAAAGCCTATTATCACAGTTCTTCTACATCGACACATTTATCAATTAACCCTAGGCAGTATTTTGGTTATCACTCCCTCCATCATATTTGGCAGATGATTAACGATCGAGGATAAGGGAGCCCTTTTAAGGGTAGTTGGAGCAATGACAAGGGAGGCGAAGGGTCACGGGTGGTCATGCGACGTGGAGGATATGGAGGCGAAGTGGTTGTTGTATCGGTCAAAGGAAGTGGGGCGGTAGTGGTGCCGCCGCCAAAGGCATAGGGGAGATGGTCGGGTCTTGGCTTTTTGATCGACCTAGATTGAATGGTCATGTGCAAGCCACATAGCATGGAAAATAAATAAAATGAAATGAAATATTAAAAATAAAAATAAAAATGAAAATGAAAAGGTGGTAAAGAGGGGTAACACGTAGGCTCCATGAGCTGCTACGTGTCCCTCCCCGAAAAATCCAAATAAAAATTAAAAGAAATATAGAAATAAAATAGAAAAATATGTCAAATATAAAATTGATATTCATAAAATTTGTTCTCTTCGATGATGTCATATAACTAAGGTTCTAAAACGCATGAAAACCATATGTACAAAATGTATTTTGGTGGTACGTATGGTTATAAAATACCGTTTTTTTGTATTTTTCCAATTTTTTATCTTTTTGAAATAAGATAAAATTCATAATAAAATCAGATATATTATAAAATAAATATTTACACATTACTCTAATTTTTATTATTTTAATAATTAAGAAAGTAAATAAAATAAAATAAAAGAGATATATATACAAACTATATAAAGAGACTAATAGTGATTTATTTTATACGATTTTTTACTTCAATTTTAATATAAGCTTTTGCATATTTAATTAAAACATAAATTAAAGAAAATAAATTAAAATAAATTAATTTAACAAGAGTTATTTTTGTACTTAAAATAATAAGAAAAAATTAGGAAATATGAACAATATATATTGATGTTACAAAACCCAAGTTTCAAATATGCAATCTGATTATTTTGAATTAGTTATTTTTTTGTACATAATTGAAAGTACATTAATTCAAAAGTGAGTGAGGGTTTAATGGGTAGTGATGAATCCATGATTTAATAACATTTTTATGCATTTTAAATCAAATTAAAATTTAAATGTTTTCTAAAATAATATAAAAATCATAAAATAATTAAAAATTGCAAAAACAATGTAAAATTCATTAAAGTTCAAATACAAATCTAGAAAAATTCTTGAAAATTAAATAAAAATTAGGAAACCCCTTTTGCCTAAGTTTTTCTACTGATATTCCCTATTATAAAATAATTTGCCTCCCTGAGTTCGACACTCCCGTACTTTCACTAGACATCGAAGTTTAGGAGTATAAAAAAATAAAGAAGATTAACTAATCCTTAATCTTTTCTAACAAATCCCATCCGATCGATATAACGACCACATATCACAGAACCTTAAAGCCGCTGAATTTTTTATAATGTCTTGTAAAAATATAAAAAATCATGGGCGCTTGCTCGTTTCTTTGTTTCATAGAAATGGGCCTCGTAAAGGCATCTCGAATTGTACCTCTCTCTCTCTCTCTTCATCTTGGGGTCTATTTCACCAAGGCTATGCTCCTGAGGGAGTAGGGCAACCACCGCGGCTTTTTCGATTGCGATTTTTCTTGACGGTTTTTCTGCGGCTTTTCGAGATAGGTGCTTGTTAGGATTAGTGTGGTATTTCCCTTCTTTACGTAACCGTAGATTAGATGTTTGCTTAAGATTCGACACCTGGGTGCTTGTATCTAGGTTCGGTCCCAATAACAGAGATGCGTTAGACGATTTTTCTCTGAAAATATCCAAAAAAAGTGAAAAGCGAAAAATTTAAACAGGGACTGCTAATTCTATTTGACTCTAAAATAAACGTAACCGTTCCACTTGTCTTGGGATAGCAATCCATGAAACTTCATAGCAAGTACTACCTCCATATCAGTGAGTGAGAAACGACACATAAGGTAGAGCCACAGCCTGAGATTTTATCGAAATACTATTTAGTTCACACCTTTAATGACCTTATCATCAGCGGGTACGCTCTGGTAGCCGGCAACGGTCTGAGTTTACTTAGCAGAGTGGGATGTCTAGAAGACACTGCATAAGGCTCGATCCTCAAGTAACACAGGTAGACGGAAACGGTCCGTACTTATTTCCATACTGGCTGAGACTAGGAGATTTCTGGCGAGAACTCGGGACAGTACGACGTCGAAGTCTCAGGCACCTATCTAATCTCTCTAATATGTGAAGACATTGTTTGCCAAATAACCGTAAAATCGGAAAGATAAACGATCGAACTATTACGGTCATCACCAGGGTTCCATTGGTGAACTCGAGATTTGTCTTGTGTTTGATTGCGGTGTGAGTCCAATCTTTCTAGATCTGATCAAATAATCAACAAGATGATGGGAAGGTGATCGCTTCGCTCAACTCTGACTAATCCTCTCTCTCGCAAGCATACTCAGTCATCCAGATCGGTTTGGGATGTCTCTCTTCCCAAACTGAAATCTACTCGAGTTATTCCTTCCAGGTGTGACTCTAACCCTTGAAGGTCATCGTCGATTTCTCCTCCAAATCATTCTCATTCATCATCACCTCCAGTTATCGATCATCATCATCAGCTACAAATTGATTTAGCAAAGCATGATTTAGATCCCTTCCTTTCCCGATGACATGGCTGGTAAAGGACCGCAGACCACTTCTGTCATCATCAATCAGGCTGTGATTAATAGCGGTCTACTCGCTTCCCTTGAGGCAATATAGAATCAGATTAGGGAGCAGGGTAGAATGATAAATGATGTCAGTGTTGAGCCGACTCAGTTTCGTGCACAACGAGACCAACCTGCAACTTAGAACCCAGAACCTGAGGATCATGAGCTGCAAGATAGAGCAAAGAGACTTCCATAGGACCCGAACCGCATGATGCAGCAGCTCTACAACACTGTAGCTACTACGACTCATCGATGGATCCGTCTCCCTGTCATCTACGGGAACTTCAAGTTTTGGCCTCAAACGATCCAGCTATTGCCCAAGTTTCACGGGCTTTCTACTGAGGAATCGCACCTGCACCTTCAGGAGTTCGAGCTGATCTGCAACACAGTGCATGATGCGTACGTCAATGAGGACACGATCAAGTTGATCGCGTTTCCTTTCTTTCTCGTTGATCGAGCAGCCTACTGGCTGAAACACTTAGGGAGATATGTTTCGACTTGGTAGGAGCTGAGAACCGCTTATTTGAACAAGTATTACCCTCTCGGTCCAACGAATGCTGCTAGAGCCATGATTAGCAATTTCACCATGATCGGGAATGAGCAGTTCCACAAGGAATGGGATAGATTTTGAGAGCTCATTGATAAGTGTCCCTACCACGACCTTTCGAAGCTGACTCTCAGACACAGCTTCTTCGGTGGGTTGACACCAGAATTATTGGGACTGGTGAATGCCGCATCCGGTGGTTCGTATTTTTTGATGCACGAGGATCGAGTCTGGGCCATTTACGAGAAAATGCAGAAAATTGCATAACGATGTCTCAGACTCGGGTCTACAACCAGAAGAAGCCACCAACTTATCACCATCATTCCTGAGTGCCACAAATAGAAGAGAATCCGTCTTTTGTTGTTTAGATTCTGATTGAATCCTCATCAGTTGATATGGGGATCATTTGTTAGAAGATGGATCGGATGGGAATAATCGACAAGAAGTGCCAGGACTTAAACAAGCTCGATAAGATTGACGAGCTTGAGAGATGCCTGAGTAATCTAAAGACACGGATTATGTGCCATCAAGAGATACAAGCTGACTCGAACCAGTCTTCGAGATCACAGGCTGACTCTGGTGGCCGAGATCGAGGTATCCTTCCTTGACCTCCAGTACAGCACATTTACCATGTGCATTTTGAGCCTTCTCACCATCCCCCGACGTACCCACAATTCCAGCAAACACCATCATCTAACACTCAGATGGTGGAGTATCAGAGCGATCAGCCTTTGGCATCTATGCCCCCGGCATACTCTAAGATGCCTGAGACATTGAATGAGGTCAATGGGATTTGGTATGACAGACCACAACAACCAGGGATCCGTCGTGATCACCCTGGTTTCCGATGGTCTACAGGAGGTGCCCCTTCCCAGCAGCAACCGCAGGCATAGATGGGGCAAAGCAGAGAATAACAGCAACAACATTACGGTCCTCGTTAGTATCAGCAACCTCAGTGGAGGCAGAGCATTTACCAGCCTCAGCAACATCAGCAGTATCCTCCACAGCAGCCTTCGTATCACCGAGGCGACTCATCTTGGTCTCATGGTCCATTCCATGACAATCCAGCCTTAGAATATCTCGCTAACCTTATCAATGACCAGTTGGTCTCTTTTAGGTGAGATAAGATGAGTTTAAACCCCATGTCACAGATCTTGTCAAAGGGAAGTCCGCCTTGCCAGCCCAGATAGAACCCAACCCGAACAATCTGATGTGGAAGTCAGAGGGGGTAGATTTGACAGAGCCAACCCTCCAATCACAGGTATTCTACGATGACTACCTTTACTGTGATGATGCTGATTTCATCTCTCTTAGGAGTAGTAGGATTCCAGTAGGCGGAGTGTTGGAAATGCGAGCCCACGGCGAGCCATTATGCAATAAATGTTATTGCAATTCACTCCTTAATCTGAAATGAAGAATACATAATTTGCATAATAGGTCCCTTAGTACAATTAGGGTTATGTACCATGGCCATCTTGATGATCATACAGCTGTTGATTCAACTATTGAATCATAGAGGCTGGTGCTTGGATGAATATCTAAAGAGTTAGATTGAGGACTCATCAAGCACCGTCAAATGATTGTTAAGAGATGATCTCCAGCCTGAGTAGGAGATGGCAATCCTTATCTCTGAAGGCTGATATCTGACCGACCTCTTGATGCAGGTCCTCTGCATAGGAATAGAGATTCAGAGGTGTCAGATTAGTTAGGTCAAAGAGTTGACTTAACGAGATCGAGATAACCAAAGTCCTATATCGTATGCTGTCATGATATAGGCACGCATCCTCTGACCGGAGACAGATGTGTTGCTATATGTCTAAGTATGTACATTTCGCAGACCAATAGGTTGATGACCTAATCAAGGTCTATACACCGGCGCGCTGGTGTGCATATAAGGGCATATGAGTAATACGATCTCTCAAAGGGATCATACAGGTTCAGTTACTGAACCGGAAGACATGAGCTCACTCATGAGATATTGGGAAGAATCAAATTCCGTGCGCACGGTCGTCTCGCTTTGGAAGCTTGACTGAATTTGTAGGTTTGATATATACTTTTGGAAAGTATATGATCAAGACCTAGGTATGATATATGCTTTTGGAAAGTATATGATCGATCCCGACTCCCAATGATCGAATGAGAAACTTACTGATAAAACCATGAAGTAGACAGTATAAAGTTGATCGAATACTTCGGGTTTAGTCTGAGTCTTCCAGTATGCAGGATGTACAGGTATTGGGAATACCTGAGGGTGATGTGATCATAAACGATTGTATAACCATGACGCTTCCATTCCTAGGGAGTGATGAAACGGGTCTGGATTTTAGTGACTCCTCTCAGTAGAGAAGTGATCTGATCTTGGTCCAAGTATTGGACATTGACCTGAATGTGATTCAGATACAATGAGAAGATTAGATTTACGGTCTTGACTTAATCAAGCATCTATGGGAGGCCCGCGATCTGGATTTGAGATACGATCTCAATATCCATGTCACTATACGTGGAACAATACAATCGCCCTGTCCTTATCTCCAAGTATCTGCGGAGAAAGCGCATTATCCTTGAAGGAGTTCATGGATAATTCTATTGTTGATATATGTATCCGAGCATTGAGAAAATGGATAATTAAATGTGATTTAATTATCATGAGTAATATGAATTTGATTCATATAATAAAGAGAGTTATCTTAGATAATTAAATGAGATGTAATTATCAAAGATGTAAATAATGTGAATGTGATTCATATTATTTGGACACAAGAGAATAGAGATCCAAGATGATTAAATATGATTTAATTATCATGGATATGAATAATGTGGATAGCAATATCCATATTAGTCATATATATTATAAATGTGATTTATAATATATAAGAGAGAGCTATTTGTAATTTACATTTGTTAATTAAATGTTAATGTGAATTGGGTTCACATTGGACATTAAATTGAAAATGTAATTTACATTTTGTTTTGGGTTGTGAATGTGATTCACAATTTTTCAATGGCATGATTGCAATGTTCACAAAATAAATTGGATTTATTTTTTGTGAAATAATTTGCAACAAAAGTTGTTGCAAATAATGGAGATTACATAAAAGGTGAAATAGCCACCTTCCTAATGAAGGAGGGTGGACGACCACCACTCCCATTAGGAAAGGGAGGTCGTCCCCCCTCTCCACATGGAAGGAGGCTTTCTCTCCTTTCATTATCTCCATGTATTGATGATTTAATTTTGTAATTAAATTGTGTTGATTTATCAACATATATTTAATTTAAATTAAATTAAATGTTGTTGTGTTTTTAGCAACAAATCATGACCATTGAAAGAAACACAAATTGATGTGGACCATTGGATTTGTGTTGACACATGGATTGAGATCCATGGATCCCAAAACCCTATAAAAGGAGAGGCACCCCATTGCTCTTCTTGACACATAAGTGGAGGCAACAAATCTCTCTCTCTCATTCTCTCTACACGTCCTCTCTCTTTCTCTCTCATGTGGCCGTCCACCATGGATGCCCTAGAGAGGTTCTCCATCGCCGTGGCATCGTCGTTATGCAGCCCGATGGTTTGCTCGTGGATCTCCGTCTCCTTCGGTGTGCCCCGCTCGTGAAGAAGACATCGGATCTCGTGCGTCGAGATCAGGAGATCTGTCGCTTGGATCATCAACATGGATTGCGAGAAGCACGCGGTTCATCCCCGCGCTCGCAAGCGTCTCCTCCGTCGGATCGGACTTGAGACAGGAGGTCTCTTTGTTTAGAGACTCGATCGCAACCACGCTTCAAGAGGTAAACCTAATACTTGTTTGTGGTTTAGACGAAATGATCCGAGAAGTGTTCTTGGATCATGTGGTTTCGTCGCAAGAAATTTTTTTAATTTCTGCTGCATAGAACCACTAGTGCGACTAGTCGTTCTTCGTCGTATTCGATGCGACGCTCACGCTTCCGTGATGCGCTTGAGGATCTAACCATATCCTTCAAGTGGTATCAGAGCCTTAGGTCGGTGTTTTTGGATACGATCCATAAACCGAGGACGAGTTGGGTTCATTAGGGTTTGCGAAAGTTTTCTTGCATTTCATTTTCGCATCTCTGTTTTGATATTATTTTCGGCACTGTTTAAATTGTTTAAACACGAAAATAATATTTGTATTTTATTCCCCATTAAATAAGGAAACCGTAGGATCTGAGTTTGCGTGATTTCGATTCCGTTTGCTCTAGATATGCTCATTTTAGTGAACATGTATCCACTGTTTCGGGGACTGCGGATCATGACGTAATTAAGATGTTAATTGCAGATTTGATACGCCTTGAAATGCGTGCAAATCACTTGAGTTCTGTTGTAAATCAAGTTAGCAAACTTTAGAAATTTACTTTGCTTAATTTGGATTTAAATTGATTGAGATATGATATTTTTAGTAAGTGAGGGTCACTGCTGAAAATACTTTCCTAATCAAGAACCTAGTGATTGTCATTTAATTAATTAAGTGAAATTAAATTGTTTAATTTCCTGGAATAATTATGCATAAATATTTGTGAAATATTTAATGATAATTATGTCCTTAAATGACTTTGCCCTAACCAACAAATGATTAGATGTGATCTAGATCAAGATTGGTTACATGATCTACATGATCAACATTCCAACAAACATGTTGCTTGAATAGGACTTGGGATTTGTTTAGCAAATCTCATTATAATGTTAATCAAAAATGTTTTGATTATTACTATATGGTACAATTTCGGTTGAAGAACCGATGATCATCTCAAGTACAAATTAATCAATTTGGCATTATCCTTTCCCGAGGCGGATATGGTGCCTAGTCGGAGAGCATTGGGGTTGCGGGTTGCAACGTATGTGGTCCGTCCCACTCTCGTCGGTACTGGCCATGACAGCGGGTAGGGCCGGGATAATGTCCGAGGGATTAAGATGTATTTTTCTAATTATTAAAATTCGAAATAATACGTATTTGAGATAATACCATTATTCAAGTAACTATTAAAAATGTTTGTTGGATATTAATTGGATCATTAATTTAATATGATTAGATTAATTGGAATCCAATTAAGATTGAAATACTCTAATATTATTAGAGTTAATAATTCCCTTGGAAGAATTAATTATGTGAATGTGATTCACGATAATTAATTAAAATTTGAATATGAGGTGGAGGATCACATAAGTGACATCCATGGTCTCCCGTCAAGGCGAAGGGTTCCGTCGCCAGGGATTGTATGTGGGAGACGCCTGTCCGAAGTGACAGCTCCTGTATGCAAGCGCATCTGGATCAGACTCTTTGCTTCTCGAAAGAGTAAGGCCGTATACGTAGTGACCCCAATATCGGATCCTCATATTATTGGGGCGATATTGGATTGCGTATAGCGAGTACTATTCCTGTTGACGGTTGGTTCAATTAACGACGGGTCAACATCGCCTTAGGGGTGGTGGGCTCGGGTGTTAAAGACCGAATTGGGAGATGCAAGTTGGACTTGCAAAGCGGAATGTGTTCCCGCTTCTTTTTATCCGAGTTGCAGATTCTCATATTATTGGGATGTAACAAAGATAAGGAAGGAGATCCCAGATCTTGTTGAGATATAATGGTAAGTATATCTCTTACATTGAAAGTGATTAAGGGAATGAACTTTCAGTGTTGACAAGACAAGATAACTTTGATATAAAAATCCTAAATCAAAGTAAAATATATATATTAATATATTTATGCAAATTTCTTCTTTCAGATAATCCTTCATTAAAACCCACTCAATGATATACTCAATAATAACCAGTAAAATATCTTGGATTGGACTCATGATCCAGATATTGTACTTGCAGTTGGACACATAATGTATGTGGTTGCAATGAGCAAGTTTCCTCATAATAATGAGGAATGACAATTAAATAGATAATAAGACTACAACCCTAGGGTTTGTATGTCTCTATAGTCTTGATCTCTCATCGGATGTACTTTGGAAGTGACATGTCGATGATGATCGCAATTGTCAAATAATCCTTATAAAATTAATGAAGATATTCTGGCATACATATGTGCTCTTGACATTTAACATGAATGAGATGGTTCACTGCATCATGCAGAATGGTGGCTCTATAAGAGAGGATGTATTCAAATTGTTTGAGTACCTACCTGAACCTATGTTTTAAGAGTTTAGATGGATGTAGATGATGAGTGTCATCATTCTACTATCTATACTCTGGTCATTCATGAAGCTTCATAATATTCATATTGTATGAATTTAATGAAGCATGTATAAATGTTGAAATGCTCTTACATAAGAGATCCTTAGTCTTAAGCAATGGTTGCTTATAGATAAAGGGAGCGCAGTGGAAGCATGGGTTGGACCCGAGTAAGAAGTATGGTCAAAGAGTTGACTATACATCTATGACTTCCATATGTCATCCGAAGAGTTGGATGAATGCCAATACTGCAATAAGTTGATGTGTTGATAGTATGACTATCAAGTCTATCTAGAATCCTTAGAGAAGGACTCGGATGGAGCATCAGATTAATCTACATAAATCATTGATAAGATAAAGTCAAATAATTGTATCTCAATCTTCTGATGACATTTGCAATAGGTTGCATATGTTTTAGAAGACTGGAAAATTTGATCTTAAAGGTTTATAGTTATCCACATGGATATTGATGCAATTGTTGCAACAATCTCTGTTGGATTGATAGACTTGTTAATTTCAGTGGGAGAGTCCTTAGTCTTAGAGAATGTCTCTATGACCTAGATATAAGAATACACTCATTGTTTATTTCTAAATGTTGGAAATAAACATGAATTCTGAGGTAGAACTATCATAAAAAGTTATGATGGAGATATTTCAGATAGTAATCTAAAATCTAGTGGACTCCACTAAATTAGAAAATTAATGAATGGTTCATTAACATTTCTAAATACTGAAATTAAACCTTAAGATCAATAGGAGGATGAAGATCATTTGACAATGATCTAGCATCAAGCCTTGGACATTTGTCTATTGATTTGATCAATAGGCTAGTAAGAGATGAAACTTTAGAATGTCTAAAATTTGAAAGCTTACATGCTTATGAATATTGTATTCATAATAAAATGTCCAATACACCCTTCTTTGGGAATGGTGTAAGATGATAAGGTACTCGGGATCTCATACATATTGATGTATGCGGATCATCTATATCATAGTAAACATTATGGATATATGATATCTATTAGTGATTATGTATGATATGAAATTTCTTCTCTTCACCTGAAGAAACCTTTGAAATGTTCAAAGATTTCATAATTTTGGTCTACAACCAAAGTTTGAAGGAAGATAAAATGAATTTGATCTAATCAAGGTAGCATGTACCTGTTAGATGAATTCAAAGGATACCTTATGGAGATATGAATATCATTTCTATCTCAATCCTCCTAACTCACCCTAACTCAATAGAGTTATAGGGAGATACAATTGGATCATGTGTGACATGATCTTATCAATGATGAATTTTAGCATAATTATCCCTTAGTTTCCAGGTATATATGTGTAGTAGAGACTACAATGTATATCCTTAATAAGGTTCCATGCAAGATGGAATCTAGCACTTGAGAGTGCTGCTTCATTAGGAGAATAAAGGATGGTATTGGATACCTACTTTATGATCTTGAGATTCTTGAAATATCTCATCTATGAGAATGTGATTCTTGGAGGTTGAGACTCTTGAGAATCAAGATAAAAATGAAGTGTAGGAACTCATTTAATCTTGAAAAGATAATGAGGCTCCTAAAATTGGAAACTAAAAGGATAATTGAAGATGAAACACTAAAACCTCTTCAAATAAGTTTGAGGATGGATTCCATGTGTCAGAGAAATCTGACAATGATCGGACTTCATGTGATGAAGCTCCTAAGGATCATGACATGGAAAGATGGATTTTAGCAATAAAAGTCTAACGTAGACTTCATATACAAGTGTTGTATATGGACCCTCGAGGATCCACCTATATGGGTAATACCTGTAAAGGTGTAAATGGATCTTCAAGAGAAAGGGAACATGATGAGAAGGTGGAGACCTTCAAAGCACGGTTCGTAGCCATGAGCCACACATCGGAAGAGAAGACATTGCTTGCAATGAAGACTTGCTCTTCGGTGACCATGCTTAAAATCATCAGAATGTTGCTAACCTTAGCTACACAACTTGACTATCGCATCTTCAAGATGTAAGTCAATATTGCATTCCTCTACGAATACCTCTTTGAGGATATTCACATGAAGTAGCCCCAGGGCTTCATGGTTGAGGAAAGCAAGGTGTGCAAACTAAGGAATCCATCTATGGACTCAAATAAGCTTCTTGAAGTTGGACCATAAGATTTGATGGAATTATAATTGTTATGATTTCAGATAGAATCTTGATGAACCATGTGAAGCTTAGTGGGAGTGCCTTTGTGTTCATCTTGCTGAATGTAGATGATATCCTGATCATTTAAAATGATATAAGGATAATAATAAGTGTTTTATAATCTGGTTATTCCATATCTTGAAATATGATTTCAAAGATACCTCTTAGATCTTAGTTCTGAAGTTGTTCAGAAGCCAAGAGAAGAGGATAATTGGACTGTCACATTTGTAGCATACCTTGGACATATTCTATTCATAGAAATTCCAAGAAATACTTCTAACCCTTAAGATATGGTACTGACCTATCTTAAGGGATAGCACCTCAAAGAGTTGAGGAAGCAAATGCTACAACTACTTGCACTTATGCATTAGTTACGAGAAGCTGAGTGTATGCTAGAGTGTACAAATACCAGATGTCTGTCATGCAGTGGGAGTAGTAAATTGTTACTAATCCTACTGTAGAGATAAAACACTTGATTGCAGTAATAACAAAATCTTCATAGATGAGGAGATTTTTGAGATAGTAATCTCAAAGTCTTATCTTCAAAAGTTTAAGACCATGTAGATAGTGATCTATAAAGGTCTAAACTTTAGATACCTTAGGAGATAGAGATCTCCGGGAATGAAGGTATTCTTATAAGGATTATGGGAATACTGGTTATAATAATTAATCGAGTTAAAGTGTCAAGGACACTATAACAAGGTTGAGTATTGGTTGCATGAGATGCAACAATCGCATTAGATGCGAGCACTGTTACTGGGGATATGTAAGTGCCGTAAAAGGACTTGGCATAGTCTCGCGGGAATAGAGTGACTGATCAGCTTACCTAGCTAATTTCTAAATAGCCTATGATTGTCACATGAGTGCGGGTTTAAATGATTAGCCCATCAATGGCTCTTTGGGCTAGTGGGAGATTGTTGGAAATACGAGCCCACGGCGAGCCATTATGCAATAAATGTTATTGCAATTCACTCCTTAATCTGAAATGAAGAATACATAATTTGCATAATAGGTCCCTTAGTACAATTAGGGTTATGTACCATGGCCATCTTGATGATCATACAGCTGTTGATTCAACTATTGAATCATAGAGGCTGGTGCTTGGATGAATATCTAAAGAGTTAGATTGAGGACTCATCAAGCACCGTCAAATGATTGTTAAGAGATGATCTCCAGCCTGAGTAGGAGATGGCAATCCTTATCTCTGAAGGCTGATATCTGACCGACCTCTTGATGCATGTCCTCTGCATAGGAATAGAGATTCGGAGGTGTCAGATTAGTTAGGTCAAAGAGTTGACTTAACGAGATCGAGATAACCAAAGTCCTATATCGTATGCTGTCATGATATAGGCACGCATCCTCTGACCGGAGACAGATGTGTTGCTATATGTCTAAGTATGTACATTTGGCAGACCAATAGGTTGATGACCTAATCAAGGTCTATACACCGGCGCGCAGGTGTGCATATAAGGGCATATGAGTAATACGATCTCTCAAAGGGATCATACAGGTTCAGTTACTGAACCGGAAGACATGAGCTCACTCATGAGATATTGGGAAGAATCAAATTCCGTGCGCACGGTCGTCTCGCTTTGGAAGCTTGACTGAATTTGTAGGTTTGATATATACTTTTGGAAAGTATATGATCAAGACCTAGGTATGATATATGCTTTTGGAAAGTATATGATCGATCCCGACTCCCAATGATCGAATGAGAAACTTACTGATAAAACCATGAAGTAGACAGTATAAAGTTGATCGAATACTTCGGGTTTAGTCTGAGTCTTCCAGTATGCAGGATGTACAGGTATTGGGAATACCTGAGGGTGATGTGATCATAAACGATTGTATAACCATGACGCTTCCATTCCTAGGGAGTGATGAAATGGGTCTGGATTTTAGTGACTCCTCTCAGTAGAGAAGTGATCTGATCTTGGTCCAAGTATTGGACATTGATCTGAATGTGATTCAGATACAATGAGAAGATTAGATTTACGGTCTTGACTTAATCAAGCATCTATGGGAGGCCCGCGATCTGGATTTGAGATACGATCTCAATATCCATGTCACTATACGTGGAACAATACAATCGCCCTGTCCTTATCTCCAAGTATCTGCGGAGAAAGCGCATTATCCTTGAAGGAGTTCATGGATAATTCTATTGTTGATATATGTATCCGAGCATTGAGAAAATGGATAATTAAATGTGATTTAATTATCATGAGTAATATGAATTTGATTCATATTATAAAGAGAGTTATCTTAGATAATTAAATGAGATTTAATTATCAAAGATGTAAATAATGTGAATGTGATTCATATTATTTGGACACAAGAGAATAGAGATCCAAGATGATTAAATATGATTTAATTATCATGGATATGAATAATGTGGATAGCAATATCCATATTAGTCATATATATTATAAATGTGATTTATAATATATAAGAGAGAGCTATTTGTAATTTACATTTGTTAATTAAATGTTAATGTGAATTGGATTCACATTGGACATTAAATTGAAAATGTAATTTACATTTTGTTTTGGGTTGTGAATGTGATTCACAATTTTTCAATGGCATGATTGCAATGTTCACAAAATAAATTGGATTTATTTTTTGTGAAATAATTTGCAACAAAAGTTGTTGCAAATAATGGAGATTACATAAAAGGTGAAATAGCCACCTTCCTAATGAAGGAGGGTGGACGGCCACCACTCCCATTAGGAAAGGGAGGCCGTCCCCCCTCTCCACATGGAAGGAGGCTTTCTCTCCTTTCATTATCTCCATGTATTGATGATTTAATTTTGTAATTAAATTGTGTTGATTTATCAACATATATTTAATTTAAATTAAATTAAATGTTGTTGTGTTTTTAGCAACAAATCATGACCATTGAAAGAAACACAAATTGATGTGGACCATTGGATTTGTGTTGACACATGGATTGAGATCCATGGATCCCAAAACCCTATAAAAGGAGAGGCACCCCATTGCTCTTCTTGACACATAAGTGGAGGCAACCAATCTCTCTCTCTCTCATTCTCTCTACACGTCCTCTCTCTTTCTCTCTCATGTGGCCGTCCACCATGGATGCCCTAGAGAGGTTCTCCATCGCCGCGGCATCGTCGTTATGCTGCCCGATGGTTTGCTCGTGGATCTCCGTCTCCTTCGGTGCGCCCCGCTCGTGAAGAAGACATCGGATCTCGTGTGTCGAGATCAGGAGATCTGTCGCTTGGATCATCAACATGGATTGCGAGAAGCACGCGGTTCATCCCCGCGCTCGCAAGCGTCTCCTCCGTCGGATCGGACTTGAGACAGGAGGTCTCTTTGTTTAGAGACTCGATCGCAACCACGCTTCAAGAGGTAAACCTAATACTTGTTTGTGGTTTAGACGAAACGATCCGAGAAGTGTTCTTGGATCATGTGGTTTCGTCGCAAGAAATTTTTTTAATTTCCGCTGCATAGAACCACTAGTGCGACTAGTCGTTCTTCGTCGTATTCGATGCGACGCTCACGCTTCCGTGATGCGCTTGAGGATCTAACCATATCCTTCACGGAGACTCTACTAGGCTCGAGGAAGATACCTCAGACAAAACAAGTGAGCTTGTAGTAGGCATCGATGGCGGTGCTGAAGCTGCAACCTTTGACGATGCAGATGGTGGTGCTGAAGCCACCAAGTCTGAAGAGCAGCTAGAGCCGAATGCCGACGTAGCTGCTTTACCATTCTTTATTTCTAGTGATGATGAGAGAAAATCACAAATAAATGTACAAAAGAGAAGAAACCGAAAAAGAAATAAATAGATTGTTGATCTAGATCCTGCTCTTTCTGATACTTCACAGAAAGCAAGACCCCGTTTTGCAAAAATATTTGCTTCTTCTTTTGATCCTCCGATTGTACAGACTAACCAGGAGGATGTATAGATTCCTTTTCCGAAAACACTCTGCTTAGGAAAAGACGCTAAAAAAGAAAACTCTAAAAAATCCAAATGAATAATATGACGAAAGAGATGCTTGATAAGTTTACAATCCAACTCACTCTTTCGAAAGCCTTAACTCACATTCCTATTCTCCAGAAAGGCCTTAAAGAACGAACCACCGTCCGCAGAAAGAAGAGGCAGCCTAATCATTGCTCTGAGACCCATGTGCTGACTAAGGATACATGTTATGCTATTCAGAATCGACTCCCAGCCAAGAGATCAGATACGAGAGAACTGTATGTCAGATGTGAGATCCTTGATCAGAATTTTGATCGTACTCTATTAGATAGTGGATCTTCGATTAATCTCCTTACATCTTCCCTACTTGACAAGTTCGAGTTCGGGCCTCTTCGACCAAGCTGAACGGTCTTGCAGTTTGCTGATAGATCGGTCAAGAGGCCTAAGGGTTTAATCAAATATGTTATCGTCACTATTCAGGGTTTGAAATTTTCCGTGGACTTCATCGTGTTGAACTGGGAAGGTGTACTTTCGCATCCAGGGCGAAAGTATACATATAGAGATGATGCAAGATCATAATTCCAAATCAGCCGAATCAGAACGAGCATATGATGATGAGCCCGAAAGTCATCTGGATTGTGACTTCGTGCAAACCGATGATGAGGCTGTCTGGGCCAAATCGAGTACCCAATCTTTCATTCCACCTTCAGTTGAAGCCGAGATTCAGATATCCAAGGATGGGATATTAGAGAGCACTATCCTAGAACCAAACATCGAAAATCTTGACGGAGATGATTCTGAGAACTTTTCAGATCATTCAAACATTCTTTATCCCTTTGAATCCGAAGTGAACACTCATAGATGTCACTCAACCACAGATCATTTCGATTCCGACGATGTTCATTGAAGGTGCTTTACCGAATTTTTATCACTTCAAACTCCATTATCAGAGCCTACAACTAGCCTGGAGATCGAATCAAATCAGAACATCCAACTATCTCCATATCTTTCTGAGTCAGAGCAGGCAAAGCTCATGCACATCGATCTAGCAACTTACACCCAGGCTCTAATCAAACCCACCCTCCCTACTCCTTCTCCCCATGAACTTAAACCTTTACCTCAAAGCATGAAGTATCGATTCCTTGCAGGTAAATGCAAAATGTTTCCGGCCATCATCTCTTCCAATCTGATCGAAGATCAAGAATCCCGTCTGATGGTGATTCTTGAAAAGAACCGCAAGGCGATCGGGTGGTCAGTAGCTGATCTCCATGGGATTAGTCCGGATCTGTGCTCCCACCACATCTTTCTCGAGGATGACACCAGGCCATCTCGTGAGTTTCAGTGCAGGTTGAACCTCAGTCTTCGAGAGGTGGTTATGAAGGAAATATCCAAGTGGTGGAGCGTCGATTTTATTTGTTCCATCTCCGACTCGAAATGGGTTAGTCCTTTGCATGCAGTACCCAAGAAGACGGGTATCACTACAGTGATCAATGAGGACGAAGAGGAGATCGCTACTCGAGTATCGATTTCATGGCGCGTTTGCATGGACTACAGATGCTTGAATCAGGTGACCAAGAAGGATCACTTCCCACTACCGTTCATTGATCAGATCATCGAACGATTAGCCGGGAAGAACCATTATTGCTTCCTTGACGGTTACTCTGGATATAACCATGTAGCCATTGCTCTAGAAGACCAAGAAAAGACGACATTCACCTGTCCATTCGGAACGTATGCTTTCAAATGGATACCCTTTGGATCATGTAATGCTCTGGCTACATTCTAGAGGTGCATGCTTTCGATATTCGCGGACATGGTGGGAGATATCTTATAGGTCTTCATGGACGATTTCTCGGTCTATGGAGATCATTTTGATTCCTGCCTTTCGAGCCTAGACTGCGTACTTCAGAGGTGCACGGAGTTAACCTCGTGCTTTCTTGGGAGAAGAGTCATTTTATGATGACTCAGGGGATGGTCCTTGGTCACATCATCTCCAACCGGGGTATGGAGTTGGACCTGGCCAAAGTAGATATCACTAAGAAACTCAATCCACCGTCCAATCTGAAACAGTTACGGTCTTTCCTCGGGCATGTTGGTTTTTACCGACGTTTCATACGAGACTTCAACAAAATCGCCTGACCATTGTCTGACCTTCTCGCGAATGACACCGAGTTTATCATCGATGATAAGTGTCTTTCGGCTTTTGATACTCTCAAGAATATGGTTGTAGAGGCTCCTATCCTTCAGCCACCCGATTGGTTTCTCCCATTCGAGATCATGACGGATGCCTTCGATTTTGCTGTTGGGGTTGTGTTGGGATAGAGGAGGGATGGCCTTCCTTATGCCATACACTATGCTAGAAAGACTTTGGATTCCGTGCAGCAGAATTACACGGTTATAGAGAAAGAGATTCTAGCCATAGTATTTTCCTTAGACAAATTTAGATCCCACATCTTAGGCTCAAAATTCACAATCTTCGTTGATTACACCGCCATCAAGTACTTAATGGACAAGAAGGATTCGAAGTTGCTGATGACCCGAGATCCCAAGCGACTAAGGGTAAAATATGTCACTAGTCGTTGCGACCTCAACCACTCGGATCAAAATCGATCAAGAAAATCAAGAAAGACCACCAAGGAGAAAATCAAATAATCAAGCAAACAAATAGCGGTCTCACTATTTTGGTTTACCTGGTATAGCTACCAGGGTCGAACACAAGGAGCATCATATGGTAAACCTATGAAGTAGTCGGACATCCAAAAACAAAATTTTTTGGTGAATTTTATGTTTTTAATTTTTTTTGGAATTTTTAATATTAGAAAAAGGATAGAGACACTCAACAAAACCACAATCCAACAATTATTTCACAAATCAAAAATACTAAGAAAATTCGAATAAAAATAATTTTGGATTTTGGAAATATTCAGATGTTTTTGGTATTTTCTTGGATTTTTCTGATTTTTAGTTAATTTTATAAAAATGGAAAAATGTCGCAGATACCAAACAATGTGCAACCATAAACTAAAGGCACTTTAAAAATACCTAAAATGCTATAAAATTCGAGCAACAATTTTATTATAAACTAAAAAAACTCTAACTACAGAAACTAGAAATGCATTTTTTGAATTTTTAGGAATTTATAATGATTTTTCTAAGTTTTTCAATGTTTTTCAATTTTTATGGTTTTTATAAATCCAAATGCAATGAAAACTAGAGAGAAGTGAAAACACAACAAAATAAACAATCAGTAATATTAATGGATTTTTTAAAGGATTTGTAATATTTTTATTTGATTTTTATACTTGGACAGAAATAATTTGTAAGGTTTTTGAATTTTAAAATTATCAAATGGAAACAAAATGAACCCAAAAATTCCTAGAAATTCCTACACAGTGGCAGGAGCCGGTGTCAAAATTTCACGAATTGTGGGAGAAATTTGCTATTTATTCCAACCAATCAAAGAAGCACAACACATAGGGACTTAGATGCAAAGAAAATAACTTCCAGGGACTAGATAATAACCCACGTTCAAAAACCTAGGGGACCTACTGTAATTTTCACACAATATTCAACACATGTCAAATCTTAGCACACACAGGGATATAAGTGCAAATATTGAAACTAAAATATCAAAGCATAACACCCACTAAATCCAGGGCTATACATGCAAATAACCCCGAAAGATACGTGACAATGCAGATGCAACCACAAAGGAAGGACTAAACTGTAAATACGAAAACATGTAGGGGCACAGATGCAAATACTCTACAGTGCAACTTGTATTTTATAGACTAAACTATAAAAAGAAATAACGCAAGGGCAATGAAATAAATTACCCAGGTAGGGCGTGCAGGTCACGTGGTGTGACGGGTGGCATGCTGTGAATGGCTGGCGACGTGTGGCTCTGGCGCTGACACCTAGCGGATCCAACAATTGTCCATATGGCGTGAACGTGGGGCATACGGGGCCGTTAGATGTCAGATCTAACGGCCTGACAGGCGCAGGCAGTGAACGGCTCTGATGTGAACTAGCGACTGGCAATGATCCAACGGTGGAGAAGGATGCTGGAAGAACTCCGTCTGGGCGAAGTTCACTGGAGAACCGACGGTAATCAGGGCATTCAATGAACGATCAGGCAATGGGGCTCGACTTACAAGACCCCTCCGCATCGGGTGGCGGGGTCGGATGGAGTATCCACCGGTCGGATCTCCGGGAAGGTGGTTGTGACCTGGGATAGCTCTAGCGAAGCTGGACGGTGGTGATCTGGGCTTTCTCCACGCACGACTTGACCTGCGGGGTAAAGCTCCTACTCGGAGGTGTGCTCCGGCCAAGGTTATTTGACCTAAATCAATAGAAGGCAACGACAAATGGAGGTTGAAGTTCCAACGGTGCGACATAGGAACTTTGATCCTAATCTTGATTGTCTAAGCCAAGTCTAGGGTGATCAGGCTGCGGGGTAAGGATGACGATGAATGGGGGGGTCGATCTAAACGGGTGGATGTGATAGATGGAGCTTCGACCGTCGGGTCGGAGCCGGCGGAGGGCAGATGAAAGATTCGAGATAGAAGGGAACTAGGATCGAAACGAGGAATACCTGATGGTCCTAACAACATCCCGAGCTCTGGGGGGTGAAGTCGAGGTGGGTCATCACCTCTACCACACTGCGAAAGGCGGGGAGGCTCAAACGCAGCAGATCTCCGGCCACGTGAAGCGAGCATCGGCTGCAACAGATCTTTCTGAAAACCAAAGGGCTCCTCCGATTGCAGTCACCAAGGGGAAGGTTTCTAGGTAAGAATGAAGGTATGCAGCACGAGCTGAGGGACTGGGGAGTCGAATGGAGGTTTTATAGCAAGTCCCAGGTGGAGAAGAAGATTGGGCAAGGGTGCGCGAACCGAGGGCGATCCGCCACTACCTAGGGATCCGTGAGGGTAACAGATCCACCAAGATGAATCGGGCGGTGGAATCAAGGCATGAGAACGTCAAATCTACTCTAAAGAATTTGAACAAATCGGGGGAGTTGACCAGGGTCAACCTCCCTCCTCGACCAATCAGAAAATTCCTTGGTCAGAAGTATTTGTAAAATAATTTAAAAATAGAAAACGATTTTATTTTAAAATATGTCCAAAATAAAAAATGTTTATTATTTTTCAAACTATTTTTTAGTGATTTTAATTTATATTTTGGAAAAATAAATTAAGGTGTATACATTATATTACAATATGTACATGTATAAAATATTTATTTATTTTAATTTTAATTTTTATTTTGTTTATTTCTGTACAAATACCCCGATTTTAGATTTTATTTATTCACAACATAAACTTTGGAGTATAGAATAATTTTTATTTTATTTTTATTGTTTATTTACAAGTGTATAATAAGTATGGATATGATATATATATACATGTAATATGCACAAGGTTGTAGAGAGAGGTTATTTTTCTTTTATTTTTATTTTATTTTTCTAATTTTTTGTTTTATTTTTAGGATTATATGCAAGGGGTTATAACATTTTTTATTTTTTTTGTGAAAATAAAATATATACGTATAGGAAGGAATATTCACAAGGTTGAGTGGCCCTATTTCTCTCTACTTATTTTATTTGGCGATCAGGCCCATATTGGGCCTTCTCTAGGGATTAGGTCACTCAATATTTATTCTAAATATTTCCTTCTTTTTCTTTTATTCTTTATTCTTTTATTTTTGCACAAATGCATGCTAATTATTAATATTTACAAATGCATGCTTATTGGTAATTTATTGTATTTACAGCTATCTACATGGTATTTTGCCAAGGTATTTAGCTAAAATAAAAGAATAAAGAGTGATGAATGGGAATTCATCACCCCTTTATATTTACTTTTTCTAGTCCCTTAGCAAACACTTATTTGAAAAAGAAGTGAAAAAGAGAAAGAAAAAGAAAAAGAAGGTAAATCAAGGTTGATTATTAAGCTTGCCTTCATTAAATTGAAGTATGGAGCTCAGTCGGGCCTTTGGATTATTAATTTGTCGAAACCTTATTTGGACTTAAGCCTAAAAATCAACAGCATCTAAGCTCCACCAATCTATGGTCAAGACTCCTCAATAATCCAGATCAGAATAAGTCTACATACACAAACTCTAATGACCATGAATCTTTCCTTGTATTGTGTAATTAATATGTATCTCCCCACCTCAACAATGACAAAGTGACAACCCCCCTTAACAAGGTAACTCTAATGCCTCAGTCTGGCAGCTCTTTCCTGGAGGTGTGGGATATTTCCTTCTAAGTTCAAGTTCAACCGGCTCAAGAAGAGGAGGAAGAAACTAGTGTAGCTAGGTCTCCCACTGCAAGCTTCATGAGATGAGCATGTGTAACATAAGCTTTGCTTTATTTGACTATATACAATCCGGTGGGTATTTTATTTTCAATCAGACCCACCACTTTTTTTGAGTTTTTTTCTTTCTTTGCACATTTTTTTATGTGCATATGTACAACATATCTAAATGGTGCAGCATATATACATAAGGAGTTTTTCCTCTTGAGCCAGTAGACTATCCTTATTTTGAAGCTTTATTGCAACCCACAACTCCTGTCTTTAGAATTCAACACCACCAGACCAAGTTGAGACGCACTTCCTTCACTATAAGAGGAAGAGAGGTTCCGCCTAGAAGTACTACCCTCATATGCTACCCCAAGCCAAAGGAAACTGCCTCCTCACCACCTCATCCGTACAGAGCTATGTGTAATGTGTTGTTGCAAGTAAAGCCATTCTCTGAGAGTCATGGGTGCATTGTTAACTGTTCTACGTAGGCTCATCAAGATGACATATGATCACAGCCTAGTGGACTCAATGAATTAAGTCCCAAATGGACCTGAAAAGTCTTAACCCAAAGCCCTATAAGGTTCCTCTTAGAATTAGGTGTATTAAGGTCTTAACTAAGCTCCATTTTCCAATTTAATTCCATGCCAGTTTAAATGTCAATCATGATTCAAAGAAACTGTACAAATATATACAAAAATGTTTTTATGTAAGTTTTTGGAAATGTGCAAAATTTTTGAAAAATGTTTGAATGAATGAATACATGGAGTTTTGCAAAATATTTACAAACATTTACACAAGGGTTTTTGCAAACTTTTGTTTTTCAAACATTTTACAAAAAAATTGTACTATATACATAATTTTCATATCAAAATATCTACAAACTCTTTACACAAAACTATTTTTACAAAAGATTGTACAAAAATAATTTTTAAATAGCTATGTATTTGCAATAAAGAATTTTTATATACAAGGAAAAATTTTAAATTTTTATGGTTTTTGGATAAAAGATTTTTAGCCATTTTATTAACACACTCACACAAAGTATGAGTTATGGCTAAAGTATATATGAAATATATACGACACCCCCTATACTTGGCACGAATGATGTCCTCAGAGTGAATCATGAGTGATGAAGAAGACATAACTCGTGCTTAGTATAGGGAAGTGAAAAGGAATAGTATACTACAAGAACGAATCAAAGAATAGAATGAAGAGGACTTAGTGTTTCTCCCTATACTTAGGATCAAGTAATCCTAAGTATAGCAAGTTGTATATGAAGGGAAATCCGAGTGGAAGAATGTACATGGTCTACCTCCCCTATACTTAGGGCAAAATATCCCTAAGTATAGGAAGCAAGACAAAGGTAGAAAGAATCAAAAGAATACTCGAGAGTCCTATACCCCCCCTATACTTAGGGTAAAGTACACCCTAAGTATAGAATAATCATAGGATGAAGATGGGGTGTGGGACTAAAGAATGGAATGATATGGACAACTGGATCTATACAAGGTGGAAGACAGTGATAATCAGGCGTGAGATGCAATAGATGTGAGTCAAAGACCACATCTCACACAAAATGAATAGGGGCGACGTCAACGACCAACGGCTCATGATCTAGATATGGTTTGAGTCGTTGCCCGTTAGCACGAAATGTAGACTTAGATGACATCTCAGATATGTTGATACTCCCATTGTCATGTACCTTTCGGACCTGGTGTGGTCCCTTCCACTTGCTCTGTAACTTCCCTGGAAATAATCTAAGCTTGGCATCAAACAGCCATACTCTCTGATCTGGCTCCAACTACTTGTGGCTGATATGAGAATCATACCGCTCCTTTACTCTTTCCTTATATTGTAGGCAGCTTGAAAAGGCTTCATCTCTAAGCTCCTCCAAGGCTGCCAATTCTACCTTCCTCTGGTCTTCTACACTCGCTGGATCCAAAAGTATCTCTGTAACAACCTAAAGTGACTTATGTCTACGATCAAAAGGTAAATGACAGGGCTTGCCATAAACGAGGCGAAAGGGAGATGTACCCAGAGTCTTGAAGGACGTTCGATATACCCACAAGACCAAGTCCAAAAGTTGTGACCAATCCTTTCAGTCAGGGCAGACGACCTTCTGCAATATAGTCTTAATCTCCCTATTCGACACTTCAGCAAGACCATTGGTCTGAGGGTGGTAAGGAGTGGCTACTCGATGATCTATGCTGAACTCGCTAGCAAGGGCCTTTACCTTATCGTTAACGAATTGAGACCCCCTGTCAGATATCAAAACTCGAGGTACCCCGAACCACGAAATGATGTTCTTCCTTAAAAATCCTCATACAGTCCTAGCATCTACAGTTCGGGCGGGGATGGCCTCAACCCAATGACTCGCATAATCACAGGCCAACAGAATGTACTCGAATCCCTGACTCTTAGGGAATGGACCCATGAAATCGATGCCCCATGCATCCAAAACCTCACAGAAGTGAATGGGCTGCATCGGCATCATATTACGTTGTCCACAAGTGCCCATCCTCTGACAGTCAGTACATATCTGTACGAATTCATCATAATCCTTGAAGAGAGTAAGCCACCATAGGCCAGATCAGAGCACCTTCTGTGTCGTTCTCCTCCCAAAGTGATGTCCTCCTGCCTCCAGCTTGTGGCAGTAGGTGAGGATGCAATGATGCTCCTCCTGAGGAATGCACTGTCACCAGACACTATCCCCTCCCTCATGGCAAAGGATGGGAACCTTCCAATGGTAAGACTTGGCCTTCGCTAGGAAGGTTTCAAGTCTCTGCCTGGGCCAACCTTGTGGAAATTTCTTGGCAACAAGATAGTTCACAATGTCAGCATACCACAGGAGCGAGGTGATAGCAAGGATCACCTCATCTAGGAAGGTCTCACATATAGGATCAATCTGCTTAGAATCCTCAAGATGCTCTAATCGGGAGAGATGATCCGCCATCATATTCTTGACTCCAGGCTTATCCTTAATCTCAATATCAAACTCCTGGAGTAGAAGGATCCATCTAGTAAGTTTCGTTTGGCATCCTTCTTTGCCATGAGGTACCTGATGGCGGTATGATATGTAAAAATGATCACTCTAGATCCAATGATGTATGATCTGAACTTATCCAGGGCAAATACTACGGCTAGCATCTCCTTCTCTGTGACTGTATAGTTCCATTATGCGACATTCAATGTACGGCTAGTGTAGTGAATGGCGAATGGAACTCCATCTCTCCTCTGTCCCAGCACGGCCCCTACTGTAAAATCGGAGGCATCCGTCATGATCTCGAATGGGAAAGACCAATCAGGCGGCTGGAGGGTAGGAGCCTCAACAACTAGACTCTTGAGAGTCTCGAATGACGCAAGACACTTATCATCGACTATGAACTCGGTGTCTTTAGTCAGCAAATCAGTCAACGGTTAGGTAAACCTGCTGAAATCATGAATGAATCGCCAGTAGAAACTGGCGTGCCCCAGAAAAGACCCTAACTGTCGCAAGTTGGACGACGGATTGAGTTTTCTAATGATATCCACCTTGACTGGATCAACCTACATGCCCCTGTTGGAGATGATATGATCAAGCATTGTCCCTTGAGTCACCATGAAGTGACTCTTCTTCCATGATAAAACAAGCTTGACCTCGATGCATCGTTGAAGGACGTGATCTAGGCACTCAAGACAAGCATCGAACCCATCGCCATAGACCGATAAGTTATCCATGAAGACCTCCAAGCACTCACCCACCATATCCGAAAAGCTGGACAACATGCACCTCTGGAATGTCACCAGAGCTTTACATAGATCGAAGGGCATGCGTCTGAAAGCATATGTCCCAAAGGGACATGTGAATGTGGTCTTGTCCTGGTCCTCTCGCGCAATGGCCACCTGATTGTATCTGGAGTACCCGTCAAGAAAGTAGTAATGACTCTTCCCAGCTAGCCTCTCTATAATCTGATCAATAAAAGGCAGCGTGAAATAATCCTTCTTGGTGGCATGATTCAATCGTCTGTAGTCCACACAGACCCTCCAAGAAGTGGGTACCCAGGTAGCGATCTCCTCTCCAGACTCACTCACAACTGTAGTGATTCTCATCTTCTTGGGTACCACATGTAATGGACTAACCCACTTGGAGTCAGAGATGGGGTAGATAAATCGGCGCTCTACCATTTCAAGATTTCCTTCATGACAACCTCTTGAAGATTCAGGTTCAGCCGCCGCTGGAACTCACGTGACGTCTTCACTTCCTCCTCGAGATAGATATGGTGGGAGAACAGGGTCAGACTTATCCCTTGGAGATCGGCTACACTCCATCCTATCACCTTACGGTTCTTTTCAAGAATCTCCATCAAATGAGCTTACTCTCCAATCAATATGCTGAGATAATGACTGGGTACATCTCATACTCACATGCAAGGAACCTATAATTCAATGACTGCAGCAAGGTCTTCCGCTCTAGACAACTGGGAGCTAGCGGATATGGTCTCTGAAATGTATAAGTGAACGAAACCAAATCCGTGTGGGAGAATTCTTGTTGAATCTGAAGATCTGGTGAGACTGCTCTGCTGGTGTCTCTATACTCTGAATCAGCTCGGTCTCCACACTAGATATTGGCTCTATGGCAATCAGATACGGAATCATATCATCGAACTCTGCCCAATCAATTTCTGACTCCGAGGGATCTGAATCAGAATCAAGCAAATCAACTGCCTCGCTATCGGGAACATGGTCTGCTGCCTCAAATGTGTCCTCTGCTAGGAATGCGCTCTCCAAGCTCTCCTCGACTGGAATCTGTGCATCAGTGGGGTCTGAATCTGAGAGGATGACTCGTGAAACAGGGTCTGCCCAAACTGCCTTATCATTTGTGATCACATAATCACACTCCTGATGGATGTCTTGCTCTACCTCTGTCATCTTCTCTGAATCTGTGAGCGGTTTTGAGCAAGCTGAATCTCACGCTATAGTCTCATCGATCGTCTCTATTTGTATACTCTCGCCCTTGACACGAAAGTATACCTTCCTGCTATCATGGTCGGACACTGCCTTTGCTGTGGCCAAGATCGGGCATCCTAAAATGATGGGGCTATCGGTCACAGACTCAGTGATCTCCATGTCCAACACTACAAAGTCCACGGGGAATTGCATGCCCTGAATTGTGACGACCACGTCCTTCAGTAACCCCTTCGTCCTCTTGACAGATTGATCAGCAAACTGAAGGACCATACTGCCTTGTCTAAGAGGGCCAAACTTGAAGCGGTCGAGTAAGGCTACCGGAAGTAGGTTAATCGAAGAACCACTGTCTAATAGAGTTCGATCGAACCTCTGCTCATGTATGTGGCATATGACATAGGGAGCTCCTGCATCTGGCCTCTTGGATGGCAGACGGTTCTGGATGGCGAAGAAAGTGGCACGAGTAAGCACATGGATCTATGAGTGGTGGTTCCTCCTCTTCCTGCGAATGGTGGTCCTCTCTCTAAGGTTCCTCTGGAAGAGGGGATGTGCTCCAAGGCCTCCTGTAGAGTCAGTTGTATCTGGAATCTGTCTATCATTTGTTGGTTGAACTCTAACTGATGAGATTTTTTGAATTTTCTTTTTTGGACCCCTTAGCCAAGCGGAGTGCTTGGGGAAAGGGGATGGTTGGGCCCACCTCAGATGGAGGGCTAGGACTGGGTCGTTGCTGCTGTGACAAGATTTAATCCATACACATATCTCCAAACAAAAAAATGGACTCACAACTGAATAACCATTTCCTTTATTTCTAGAATTGTCCTGAGATACAAAAATGGATGGAAATGCAACAGGAACAGAAATGGTGGCCTCAATACCACCTACGACATCTGGACTCGCAACATCAATACCGTGCTCTGTCTCAGCATAGAAACGGGTGGCATCAGCACCACCTCCTCCTGAATCTGGTGAAACGATGGCCTCATTACCACTGTCTCGATCAACATCCTTGGTGGCGTCAGCACCACCGTCATCATCAGCAGCACGAGCGGCATCAGCACTGCTCTCCTCCTCATCTGGCGCTCCTGAAGCTGCGAGGGGTCGTCGCTCAGATGAGGCGTCGCTGGATGGCATCCTACCGCTCCTAAGTATAACAAAGTCAGCATCAAAATGATATGCAGAAAAATCACCAAGTGAATCACTAGGAGTGGTAACCTCTGTAAACTCTACCTGCTCAGACTTCCTCTTCAGGTTGTTGGGGTTCAGCTCAATCTATGCAGGAATGGCGGCTTTCCCTCTCACAATCTCTCTCATCTCCTGTCTAAACTCGTCCATCTCCCGTCGGAAGGTAGCCTGCTTCTCGGACATGAGGCAGGCTAGATCATCCAAAGTGGGGTTCTCATAGGTGGGTCCATGAGAACCTGATGGGTGGCCTCTCTGAAACTGAGACTGCTACTGATCAGAGTGAGAGGGGTACTGGGAGTGATATTGCTGAGGCTGCTACTGCCTCCAAGACTATCCCTGCTGAAAGGGACGAGGACCATGTTGTTGGTACTTCTGTTGGGGATGTGGTCGCTACTGTTGTGGGAACTAGGGCTGCTATCGCTGCTAGTCGTACTAGCCACCCTGAACTGGAGGTTGCTGCTGGGAGCTGGTACCTCCGATCGATCAACGGATTCGAGCCTGAGTTCGGTCATACCAGATCCCGTTGACATTCATCAACGTCTCCTGCTCGTGTGTGGGTGGGGGAAGGACTGTCAGGGGTTGATCTGTCTAGTAGACCACTATCTGAGTGTCCTGGATTGGTGGTGGCAGGTAATACTGTTGCGGCTGCTGGTACGACTCTGCCTGAACATGGTAAACTGGTCTGGGCTAGCTGGAGTGCTGGGACGAACTACCGCTGCTGCTGGGATCTGCTCGTGACCTGAGACAAGGTTGAGAAGCCGTCTGTGCCTCCTGGAGACACATGATCTTGGTCTTCAGGTCACTCAGTGTTTGTGCCATCTGATCGATCTGTGACATGCCCTAGCATTGCTTCTTCTCTATCAGCTCAATCCGGTCCAACTTCTCACTGATAATCCCCATATCAGCGGTTGTCGACTCCGCCTGCGCTGCAGCTGCTGCGAATTTAGAAGGACCGACCTCAACTCGCACTATCCTATGATAGGACACGACTGGTGGGTGGGGTTTCCCCTGAGTGTATAATTGGGTCTGGGACATCATTGTATAGTTCTTGGCCATCTCCTCGTAGATGCCCAAAACATGATCCTCATCCGTGGCAAAATAGGAACCCCCATAGGAAGCATTGACTAACCCCTGTAACTCGGTGTAAGCCAGCATAAGAAACTCTGGAAAAGGTTGGGCTTGGATATATCATGGTGTGGACACCTGTCTGTGAGCTCCATGAACCTATCCCATGCCTCGTGAAAATGCTCGTTGGGGAGCATGGAAAAGTTGATGATCAGGGCCCTAGCTGCATTGGTCCGACTGAGTGGGTAGTACTTGTTCAAGTACTCGGTTCGGAGATGTTCCCATGTAGTAACAGATGTCCCTAGGTGCTTCATGTTGGACATGCGAGCCCACGACGAGCCATTATGCAATAAATGTTATTGTGAATATCATTCCCTGATCTGAAATGAAGAATAACTAATTTACGTAATAGGTCCCTTAGTACAATTAGGGTTATGTACCATGGCCATCCTAACAATCATACAGTTGTTGGTTCAACTAATGAATCATAGAGGCTGGTGCTTGGATGAATATCTAAAGAGTTAGATTGAGGACTCATCAAGCACTGTCAAATGATTGTTAAGAGATGATTTCCAGCCTGAGTAGGAGATGGCAATCCTTTCTCACATAGGTTGATATCTGACCGACCTCTTGATGCAGGTCCTCTGCATAGGAATAGAGATTCATAGGTATCAGATTAGTTAGGTCAAAGATTTGACTTAACGAGATCGACATAAACAAAGTCCTATATCGTATGCTGTCACGATACATGCACGCATCCTCTGACCGGAGACAGATGTGTTACTATATGTCTAGGTATGTACATTTGACAAACCAATAGGTTGATGACCTAACTAAGGTCTATACACCGGTGCGCTGGTGTGCATATAAGGGCATATGAGTAATATGATCTGCCAAAGGGATCATACAGGTTCACTACTGAACCGGAAGACATGAGCTTACTCATGAGATATTGGGAATAATCAAATTCCGTGCACGGTCGTCTCACTTTGGAAGCTTGACTGAATTTGTAGGTTTGACATATACTTTGGGAAAGTATATGATCAAGACCTAGGTATGATATATGCTTTTGGAAAGTATATGTTCGATACCAAATCCCAGTGATCAAATGAGAAACTTACTGATAAAACCCTGAAGTAGACAGTATAAAGTTGATCTAATACTTCGGGTTTATTCTGGGTCTTCCAGTATGCAGGATGTACAGGTGTTGGAAATAACTGAGGGTGTTGTGATCATAAACGATTGTATAACCATGACGCTTCCTTTCCTAGGAAGTGATGAAACTCCTCTCAGTAGAGAAGTGATCTAATCTTGATCCAAATGTTGGACATTGATCTGAATGTGATTCAGATGCAATGAGAAGATTAGATTTACGATCTTGATTTAATCAAGCATCTATGGGAGGCTCGAGATCTGGATTTGAGATGTGATCTCAATATCCAGGTCATTATACGTGGAACAATACAATCGCCCTGTCCTTATCTCCAAGTATCCGCGGAGAAAGCGCATTATCCTTGAAAGAGTTCATGGATAATTTCATTGTTGAAATAAGTATCCAAGCATCAAGAAAATTGATAATTAAATGTGATTTAATTATCATGGATAATATGAATTTGATTCATATTACAAGGACATATATCTAGGATAATTAAATGTGATTTAATTATCAAAGATATGAATAATGTGAATGTGATTCATGATATTTGGGCACAATAGAAAAGAGATCCAAGATGATTAAATGTCATTCAATTATCATGTATATGAATAATGTGGATAGCACTATCCATATTAATCATATATATTATAAATATGATTTATAATATATAAGAGAGAGCATATTGTGATTTATATTTGCTAATTAATTATTAATGTGAATTGGATTCACATTAGATGATTAATTGAAAATATAATTTACATTTTGTTTTGGGATGTGAATGTAAATACACATTTTTTTAATGGCATGATTGCAATATTTCACAAGATAATTGTGAATTATATTTGTGCAATAATTTACAACAATTGTTGTTGTAAATTTTGGAGATATATCATGAGATAATGAGATCTCATGAGACAATGAGAGGTAAATGAGATCTCATGAGAAGAGTGGTCGTCCACTATTTTTATGGGATATGGTTTATCTCCTCATTATCTCTAAGGATAATTAATTGATTTGATTTGAATTTAAATGTATTGATTTATCAATATATATTAAATTAAATTAGTTGTTGTTGTGTTTTCACAACAAGATCATGGCCATTAAAATAAACACAAATCAGTCTCAACCATTTGATTATAACTTCACGGTTTAGAGACTCGATCGCAACCAAGTTTCAAGAGGTAATGCTATTACTTGTTTGTGGTTTATATGAAATTATCTGAGAAGTGTTCTTGGATCATGTGGTTTCATCACATAAAGAAATTTTAATTTCCGCTGCATCGATCCACTAGTGCAACTAGTCGCTCCCGATCGCATTCGATGCGATCATCACGCTTCCATGATGTGCTTTAGGATTTTTCTTGTATCCTTCAAGTGGTATCAGAGCCTGGTTTTCGAAGGTTTTTGGATTAGATCCATGAACCTACGAAGATTTGGGCTCGTTTGGGTTCGTGAAGATTTTAGCATTTCAATTTTTGCAGACCTTTCTTGTAATAAAATTTTGACCCATTTAAAATGTTTTAAAATGAAATTTGAATTGGATAATTTCCCCCATTAATCAAGAAAACAGTAGGATTTGAGTTTGCATACGTTGTATCTGTTTGCTCAAGATATGGTCATTTTATTAACCAAATATCCACTGTTTCGGAGATTGTGATTAGAGACGTAATTAAGATGTTAATTACGATTTTAAAACACCTGCAAATACATATTTATCGCATGGTTTTGTTTTTAAATCAAGTTATCAATCTCTGGAAATTATTGCTTAATTTGGATTTAAAATGAATGAGATATGCTATTTTTAGTTAGTGAGGGTCACTGCTGGAAATTGCATGATTATCCAAAACCTTGTGTTTGTCATTCAAATAAATTAAAGGAAATTAATTGTTAATTTTTTCAAATGATTACTGATAAATATTTGTGAAATATTTAAAGATGATAATCAATTCCTTGAATGACATTTCACTAACCAAAATGATAAGATAGTTGATCTTGATCATGATTGGTTGATATGAAATCATCAACAAACATTGTTTTCATGTAAAATCCTAGTTTATCCTACAATAGTTGTAGGACAACTTTTACATGCAAAACCCTATTACTTGAATAGGATTGGGGATTTGTTTAGCAAACCTCCTTATAATATAATCAAAATTGTTTTGATGTATATTATATGTTATAATTTCGGTTGAAAAACTGATGAGCATCATAAAGTACACAATGATCTATCTGGCATTATCCTTTCCTGAGGCGGATATGGTGTCTAGTCGGAGAGCATTGGGGTAGCGGGTTGCACCGGATGTGGTCCGTCCCACTCTCATCGGTACTGGCCATGACAGCGAGTAGGGACTCGATAATGCCAGAGAAATCAAAGTGTATTTTTCTAATTATTAAAATTCGAATAATACGTACTTTGAAATTAAACCTACTATTCAAGTAATAATCAAGTTTGTTGATTGAAAATTGGATTGATAATAAATTTAATGTGATTAAATTGATTATATCTAATTAAAAGCACTTTATTATGAATAGATGTGTATTTCCCTTGGAATAATTGATCATAATGAACGTGATTCATAATGATTAATTAGATTTGAATATGATATGGAGGATCACATTAGTGACATCCATGGTCTTCTGTCAAGGCGGAGGATTCCGTCGCCAGAGATTGTTTGTCAGAGACGCCTGTCCGAAGTGACAGCTCCTGCTTGGATCGGGCTCTTCGCTTCTCGAAAGAGTAAGGCCGTATACGTAGTGATCCCAATATCGAGTCCTCATATTATTGGGGCGATATTGGATTGTGTATAGCGAGTATTAAGCCTGTTGACGTTTGGTTCAATTAATGATGGGTCAACATCACCGTAGGGGTGGTGGGCCTGGGTATTAAAGACCGAATTGGGAGATGCAAGTTGGAGTTGCACGGTGGAATGTGTTCCCGCTTCATCTTATCAGAGTCACAAGTTCTCATATTATTGGGATGTGACAAAGATAAGGAAGGAGATCCCAGATCTTTCTTGAGATATAATGGTATGTATATCTCTTACATTAAAAGTGATTAAGGGAATGAACATTCAATGTTGACAAGGCAAGACAACTTTGATATAAAAACTCCTAAATCAAAGTAAAAATACGTATATATATATGAATATATACACATGCAAATTTCTTATTTCAGATAATCCTTCATAAAACCCATTCAATGTTATACTCAATAATAACCAATAAAATATCATGGATTGGACTCACGATCCAGATATTGTACTTGCAGTTGGACACATAATGTATGTGGTTGTATTGTGCAAGATTTCTCAACATAATGAGGTATGACAATAAAATAAGGCAATAAAACATCACCTTAGGGTTTGTATGTCTCTATAGTCTTGATCTTTCATCGAGTGTACTTTGGAAAGTGGCATGTCGATGGTGATCGTAATTGTCGAATAATCCTTATAAAATCAAAGAAGATATGTTGGCATACATATGTGCTCTAGACATTTAATCATGAATGACATGGTTCTATGCATTATGCAGAATGGTAGCTCGAAAGAGATGATGTATTCAAAATGTTTGAATACCTACCTGAACCAATGTTTTAAGAGTCTAGATGGATGTATAAAAGATGAATGTCATCATTCTACTGTCCATACTCAAGTAATTCATGAATCTTTATAATATTCATATTGTATGAATTTAATGAAGCATGTATAAATGTTGAAATGCTCTTACATTGAATTCTTTTTGAATTTAACATAAGAGATCCTTAGTCTTAAGCATGGTTGTTTATAGATAAAGGGAGCGCAGTGGAAGCATGGGTCAGACCAAGATGAGAAGGATAGTCAAAGAGTTGACTGTACTTCTATGACTTCAACATGACATCCTAAGAGTTGGATGAATGCCAATACTGCAATAAGTCGGTGTATTGATAGTATGACTATCAAGTTTGTCTGGAATCCTTAGAGAAGGACTCGGATAGAGCATCAGAATAATCTACATAAATAATTGATAGTGATTTCTTTATAAGATAAGATTAAAGTCTAATAGTTGTATCTCATTCTTCTAATGACACTTGCAATTGTTGCATATGTTTTAGAAGACTGAAAAATTTGATCTTAAGGTTTATAGTTATCCACATGGATATTGATGTAGTTGTTGTAAGAATCTCTGTTGGATTGATAGACTTCAAAGTTTCAGTGGGAGAGCCTTAGTCTTAGAGAATGTCTCTATGACCTAGATATCAGAAAACACTCATTGTTTATTTCTAAACGTTGGAAATAAACTTGAATTCTGAGATAGAATAATCATAAAAGGTTATGATTGATATATTTCATATAGTAATCTAACATCTAGTGGACTCCACAAAATTAGAAAATTAATGAATGGTTCATTAAGATTTCTAATACTGAAAATTAAACCTTAACATATCAATAGGAGGATGAAGATCATTTGACAATGATCCGGCATCGAGTCTTGGACTTACATATATTGACATGATCAATAGACTAGTGAGGTATTGAACTTTAGATTGTCTGAAGGTTCAAATCTTACATACTTGTGAATATTGTATTCAAAGTAAATATGTCCAACACACTCTTCTCTGGGAATAGTGTAAGATGCCAGGGTATTCATGATCTTATAAATATTGATGTATGTGGATCATATGTATCATAATAAATATTGATGATATGTGATATCATCAATGTTTATTTGTGATATCAGATTTCTTATCTTCACCTAAGAAACCTTTAAAATGTTCAAAGATTTCACAATTTTGGTTTAGAACCAAAGTTTGAATAAAAATGAAATGAATTTGATCCAACCTAGGTGGCTTGTACCTGTTAGATAAAATTCAAAGAATACCTTATAGAGATATGAATATCATTTCTATCCCAATCCTCCTAATAAACCTGAACTCAATAGAGTTATAGGGAGATACAATGGGATCAAGTGTGACATGATTTGATCAATAATGTTTTTTTAGCATAATTACCTCTTAGTTTCCATGTATAAATGGAGTAGAGACTACACTATATATCCTTAATAAGATTCCATGCAAGTAAGCTAGAATTAAGAACTAGAGAGTGCTACTTCATTAGGAAAATAAAGGATGGTATGGGATATCCACTTTATGACCTTGAGATTCTTAAAATATCCCATCTCTGAGAATGTGATTCTTAGAGGCTGAGACTCTTGAGAATCAAGAAGAGAATGAAGTAAAAGGAACTCATTTAATCTTGAGATGATAATGAGGCTCCTGAAATCGGAAACTAAAAGGATAATTAAAGATAAAACATTAATACCTCTTCAAATGTTTTTGAGGATGTATTCCATGTGTCGATTAAGTCTGACAATGATCAGACTTCATGTGATGAATCTTCTAAGGATCATGACATGGAAATATGGATATTAGCAGTAAAGTCTAAAGTAGACTTCATATGCAAGTGTTGTATATGGACCCTCGAGGATCCACCTATATGGTTAAGACCCATATAGGTGTAAATGGATCTTCAAGAGAAAGGGAATCTTATGATAAGGTAGAGACCTTCAAAGCTCGGTTCGTAGCCATGAGCTACACACTGGAAGAGAAGACATTGCTTGCGATGAGACTTGATCTTCAGTAACCATGCTTAAACCCATCGGATTATTGCTAACTATAGCTACACAACTTGGCTTTGACATCTTCGAGATGGAAGTCAAGATTGCATTCCTCTATGAATGCCTTTTTGAGGATATTCACATGAAGTAGCCCCAGGGCTTCATGACTGAGGAAAGTAAGGTGTGAAAGCTAAATAAATCCATCTATGGACTCAAAAATCTTCTTGTTAGAACATAAGATTTGATGAAATTATAAATGTTGTAATTTAAGATAGAATCTTGATGAATCATATGAAGCTTAGTGGGAGTGCCTTTGTGTTCATCGTGCTAAATGTAGATAATATCCTAATCATTTGGAATGATATAACGATAATAATAAGTGTTTTATAGACTGGCTATTCCATACCTTGAGATATGATCTCAAGAATACCTCTTAGATCTTAGTTCTGAAGTTGTTCAGAAGCGAAGAAAAGAGGGTATTGGGATTGCACATGTTCCATTCTTGGAAGACCCCAATGAAGGCTTACTTTCCTTAAGATATGATACTGACCTATCTAACGGCATAACACCTCAAAGAGTTGAGGAAGTGAATGCTAGAACTGCTTGTACTTGTGCATCAGTTACGAGAAGCTAAGTGTGTACAAAAGCCAGATATCTGCCATGTAGTGGTAGTAAAGACTTGCTAATCCTACAATGGAGAGAAAACACTTGATTGCAGTAATAACAAAATCTTCAAAGATGACAAGACTTAGAGATAATGATCTCAAAGTCTCATCATCAAGAACCTAAGACTTTATAAATAGTGATCTAAAAGGTCTTAACTGTAGATGCCTTGAGAGATAGAGATCTCCAGGAATAAAGGTATTCTAATAAAGACTATGGAAATACTGGTTATAATAATTATTGAGCAATAGTATCAAGGACACTATAATTGCTTTATCAATATTGAGTATTGGTTGCATAAGATGCAACATTCGTATTGAATGCGAGCATTGTTACCTAGGGATATGCAAGTGCCGTAAAAGGACTTGGCATAGTCTTTTGGGAACAGAGTGACTCATCAGCTTACCTAGATATTTCTAAATAGCCTATGATTGTCACATGAGTGTGGGTTTAAATGATTAGCCCATTAATGGCTCTTTGGGCTAGTAGGAGATTGTTGGACATGCAAGCCCACGGCGAGCCATTATGTAATAAATGTTATTGCGAATATCATTCCCTGATCTGAGATGAAGAATAACTAATTTGCATAATAGGTCCTTTAGTACAATTAGGGTTATGTACCATGGCCATCTTAATAATCATACAGTTGTTGGTTAAACTATTGAATCATAGAGGTTGGTGCCTGGATGAATATCATAAGAGTTAGATTGAGGACTCATCAAGCACCGTCAAATGATTGTTATGAGATGATCTCTAGCCTGAGTAGGAGATGGCAATCCTTTCTCACATAGGCTGATGTCTGACTGACCTCTTGATGTAGGTCCTCTGCATAGGAATAGAGATTCAGAGGTATCAGATTATTTAGGTCAAAGAGTTGAGTTAATGAGATCGAGATAACCAAAGGCCTATATCGTATGCTGTAATGGTATAGGCACGCATCCTCTGACAGGAGACAGATGTGTTACTATATGTCTGAGTATGTACATTTGGGAGACCAATAGGTTGATGACCTAACCAAGGTCTATACACTGGCACGTTGGTGTGCATATAAGGGCATATGAGTAATACGATCTCTCAAAGGGATCATACAGGTTCACTACTGAACCTGAAGACATGAGCTTACTCATGAGATGTTGGGAAGAATCAAATTCCATGCGCGGTCGTCTCGCTTTGGAAACTTGACTGAATTTGTAGGTTCGATATATACTTTTGGAAGGTATATGATCAAGACATATGTATGATATATGCTTTTGGAAAGTATATGATCGATACCAAATCCCAATGATCAAATGAGAAAATTACTGATAAAACCCTGAAGTAGACAATATAAAGTTGATCTAATACTTCGTGTTTATTCTGGGTCATCCAATATTCATGATGTACAGTTGTTGGGAATACTTGAGGGTGATGTGATCATAAACGATTGTATAACCATGACGCTTCCATTCCTAGGGAGCAATGAAACGGGTATGGATTTTAGTGACTCCTCTCAGTAGAGAAGTAATCTGATCTTGGTCCAAATGTTGGACATTGATCTGAGTGTGATTCATATGCAATGAGAAGATTAGATTTACGGTCTTGAATTAATTAAGCATCTGTGGGAGGCCTGAGATCTGGATTTGAGATGTGATCTCAATATCCAAGTCACTATACGTGGAACAATACAATCGCCATGTCCTTATCTCCAAGTATCCACGGAGAAAGCGCATTATCCTTGAAAGAGTTCACGGATTTTTCATTGTTGATATAAGTATCCAAGCATCGAGAAAATTGATAATTAAATGTGATTTAATTATCATGGATAATATGATTTTGATTCATATTATAAGGAGAGATATCTAAGATAATTAAATGTGATTTAATTATCAAAGATATGAATAATGTGAATGTGATTCATGTTATTTGGGCACATGAGAAAAGAGATCCAAGATGATTAAATGTGATTTATTTATCATGGATATGAATAATGTGGATAGCACTATCCATATTAATCATATATATTATAATGCGATTTATAATATATAGAAGAGAGCATATTGTGATTTATATTTGTTAAGTAATGGTTAATGTCAATTGGATTCCCATTAGATGATTAATTTAAAATATAATTTACATTTTGTTTTGAAATGTGAATGTGATTCACATTTTTTTAATGGCATGATTGCAATATTTCACAAGATAATTGTGAATTATATTTGTGAAATAATTTACAATAATTGTTGTAAATTTTGAGATATATCATGAGAAAATGAGATCTCATGAGACAATAAGATCTCATGAGATAATTGAGATCTCATGAGAAGAGTGGTCGTCCCTTATTTTTAGGGGATATGGTTTATCTCCTCATTATCTTCAATGATAATTAATTGATTTAGTTTGATTTAAATATATTGATTTATCGATATATATTAAATTAAATTAGTTCTTGTTGTGTTTTTACAACAATATCATGGCCATTAAAAGAAACGCGAATCAATCTCAACCATTGATTGTGTGTTTTCCATGGATTGAGATCCATGGACTCCCAAAACCCTATATAAGAAGAGGCATCCTTGCTCTTCAAAATAGATATGTTAGATGATTATAATGAATGCTCTCTTCTCCCTCTCTACACGTCATGTGCCTCTCTCCATCTCTCTCATATGGCTGTCCACCATGGAGCCTTTGAGAGAATCGACATTGCTGCAACATCGTCGTTATGCTGCTGGAGTTCTTACTCGAGGATCTCCTTCTCCTTTGGTGTGTCTCGCTCGTGAAGAAGATGTTGGATCGCGTGTGACGAGATCAGGTGATCTGCCACTTGGATCATCAACATGGATTGCGAGTAGCACACGATTCATCCCCGCGCTCGCAAGCATCTCCTCCGTCGGATTGGACTTGAGACAGGAGGTCTCTTGGTTTAGAGACTCGATCACAACCACGCTTCAAGAGATAATCCTATTACTTGTTTGTGGTTTAGATGAAATGATCCGAGAAGTGTTCTTGGATCATGTGGTTTCATCACATAAAAAAATTTTAATTTCCGTTGCATCGAGCAACTAGTGCGACTAGTCGCTCCCGATCGCATTCGATGCGATCATTTTGCTAATGTACTTCAGGATTTTTTCCATATCCTTCACTTCAGCCAATTGGCTGCTCTGTCTACGAGGGAGAAAGGAAATCCATCATCCGAATAGTGTCCTCGTCCACATGGCGATCGTGGATAGTACTGCAGATCATCTCGAATTCCGAGAGATGGAGTTGTGGCTCCTCTGTGGCAAGCCCATGGAAGCGGGGAAGAAGTTGAATCATCTGAGGTGGGAACTTGAAGTCCCCCACAATAGCTGGCAGCACTATTCGTCTATGGGTGAGAATCGAACAAGGGTTGTGTAACTCCCTCATCGATCGTGCTGGTGGTGCTGGCTGTACTGGATCCTCAGGCTCTCTGTCATCCGGAATATCTCCTCCTCCTGAGGCTTTGCACTGATCATTGTCGGCTCTCAACTACTCCATCTCACGGCGCATATCCACCATAATAGTCCCCTGGTCTCTTATCTGACGCTGCGTGGTCTCCAGAGAGGCTAACAGGGTATTTTTGATGGAACCCTGATCCAATACGTATGTCTCTGTCCCAAAGGGTTCATCAGTGTGCTCCTTGTTGCTGGACATGGCCTCTGCAAAGGCAAAAGACCCAAACTTAGGTGCCTATCAATCATCTGATGTCTGTTGCGGTCTCTGCTCGGGTACCTCAGGACTGAAAGAAGGGGGGTTGAGGGGGAACATGGAGGAATCAAACTCGGGTACGGAGAGCGGGTCTCGGCTCTCATGAACCAACCTAGTTGAGCGGGCTGGAGTGCTATAAAGCGGTGCAACCAAGGGCTACCTAAGAGATCTCCTGCCCATCATCTTGATGTGGCGAGTGAATGCGGATGAGATCTGGAAACACACAAGATGAGAAAGCAAATCCTCGATTTACCTACTAGACGTGGAGCTGAAGATCGTAAAGGCTTGGTCGGTTATCTTGCCAATTTTAGTAGGTAATCAGACAGTCTTTCAGAGTGATTAAGTGACTTGATAGGAATTCAATGCTCCCAACAGACTGTCACATATAAAAGGTCGGTAGTCTGTCGAGAAATCGGATATGGCTATAGCCTAGTTTGCAGGTCACTCTCTCGCTCATCCAAACCAGACAATGAGGGGGATTACTCTCCCAAGACAAATTTTTCGGTGAAGTGTCTTTTAGGGTCAAGTGTGTATAGCAGTCCTAATTTTATAGTTTTTGTTTTTTAGGTATTTTCAAGCAAACAACACCTAACAAAATTTTTGGTTCTCCTGGTTATTTTAAGTCAAAAAACTTTGGGAGAAGATGAAAAATCTGATGCGCGATCAAACATGATGATGCATGCAGAGTAAGAAATGCGTATCTGACTGCAGCTCTCTACATGCAGGGTGATCCGTGCATAAAATAAAGACTGAAAGTAAACTACCTATATGATGCACGAGGAAAACGGCCTTAGACGAAGCAAATTCTACATGATAAGCACAGTAGTCAGATAACTAAACTAAGTCCTGAGTCCGATCCTGGGAACCACTCGGTGTCCGCCACAACGGATCTTGCACGTACTATATGTGGTTCCTCACGGCATGTGGACTCGAGCCTAATTAATCTTAATTTTTCTTTATGAATTAATTAATTAAGTCTAATTATCAATCTATAGAAACAGGTAGATGATTAGGGTTTGACCTTAATTAATTACGTCACAATCACAGAAAAATCCTAAGTCTAAAGGCTAAATCCTCAAAACAAATAAGATGTAAATAAAATGGTGAAAATCAAAACCGGCGAGAAATATGCGGTGAGGTCCCCCGAGCACACCAGTCATGTATTATTATAACAATAATGTGCAGAAATAAAAGCTAAGCTAGTGCTACAATACAGCTTCCTACACTCCTACTTCGGCACTCCTACGTCCTCTTGCGCCTTGATGCATAAACAAGCCGCCTCCGAATACCGCAGGTGCCTCGGCTCTCCGAAGAAAGTCGTCCGCGATCGTTGGGCCCTCGCAAGAAAGTCAGAAATAGAAATGTGTCAATCCACAATTATTATAAAATAGAATGAAATGGAATGGAAATCAATGCTGATAAAAAATTCATGCAAAAATAAAAGCCAAAAAAGAAAGGAAAAACTGACTACTAAGTCGTGCTCCCCGGCAACGGCGCCATTCTGATGACCTGAGATCCCAAGCGAGTAAGGGTAAAATATGTCACTGGTCGTTGCGACCTCAACCACTTGGATCGGAATCGATCAAGAAAATCAAGAAATACCACCAAGGAGAAAATCAAACAATCAAGCAAATAAATAGTGGTCTTGCTATTTTATTTTACATGGTATAACTACCAGGGTCGAACACAAGGGGCACGGTATGGTAAAACTACGAAGTAGTCGGAGATCTAAAAACAAATATTTTTGGTGGATTTTATGTTTTTTTAATTTTTTTGGAATTTTTAATATTAGAAAAAAGGATAGAAAAACTCAACAAAACCACAAATCCAATAATTATTTCACACATAAAAAATACACGAAAAATCAAATAAAAATATTTTTGGATTTTGGGAATATTCAGATGTTTTTGGTATTCTTCTTGGATTTTTTTGATTTTTAGTTAATTTTATAAAAATGGAACAAGGTTGAAAATACCAAATAGTGTGCAGCCAGAATCTAAAGGCACTTTAAAAATACCAAAAGTGCCTATAAAATTCGAGCAACAATTTTATTATAAACAAAAAATAAAAGTCTAACTATAGAAACTGGAAATTCATTTTTAAAATTTTTAAGAATTTTTAATGATTTTTCCAAGTTTTTAAATATTTTTCAATTTTTATGGTTTTTATAAATCCAAATGCAATGAAAAACGGATAGAAGTAAAAACATAACAAAAAAACGGTCAATAATTTTTTTGGATTTTTTAGAGGATTTTTATAATTTTTAGTTGATTTTTATACTTGGATAAAAAACAATTTTAAGGTTTTTGAATTTTTAAAATTATCAAATGGAAATAAAATGAACCCAAAATGCCTAGAAATTCCTACACAATGGCAGGAGCCACGTTTCGAAATTTCACAAATTTCAAGTGAAATTTGCTATTTATTCCAACCAATCAAAGAAACACAAAACATAGGGACCTAAATGCAAAGAAAATAACATTCAGGGACTAAATAATAACACGTATTCAAAAAACCCAAGGGACTTACTACAATTTTCACACAATATTCAGCACATGTCAAATCTCAGCACATACAGGGGTATAAGTGCAAATATTGAAACTAAAATATCAAAGCATAACACCCACTAAGTCTAGGGTTATACATGCAAATATCCCAAAAAGACATGTGACGATGCACGTGCAACCACAAAGGAAGGACTAAACTTTAAATACGAAAAACTACAGGGACACAAATGCAAATAGTCTACAGTACAACTTTTATTTTACATATTAAACTATAAAAAGCAACAACGCAAGGGAAATGGAGAAAATTACCCAGGCAGGGCGTGCGGGTCATGTGGTGTGACATGTGACACGCTCTGAATGGTTGGCAACGTGCGGCTCTGGCGCAGACACCTAGTGGATCCAACGGCTATCCAGATGGCGTGAACGGGGGTGTACGGGTTCGTTAGATGTCAGATGTAACGGCCTGATAGGCGTAGGGGATGGACAGCTCTAATGTGAACTAGCGACTAGAGATGATCCGACGGTGGAGAAGGATGGTGGAAGAACTCCGTTTGGCCGAAGTTCACCGAAGAACCGACCGTAATCCGGGCGTTCGGTGAATGATCAAGCAGCGGGGCTCGACTCGCAAGTCCCCTCCGCGTTGTTTGGCGGGGTCGGATGGAGTATCCCCCGGTCGGATCTCCGGGAAGGTGGTTGTGACCTGGGATAGCTCTGGTGAAGCTGGGCGGAGGTGATCTGCGGTTCTCCATACGCGACTCGACCTGCGGGGTAAAGCTCCGGCCAAGGTTATTTGACCTAAATCAACAAAAGGTGACGACGAATGGAGGTTGAAGTTCCGGCGGTGCGACAGGGGAACTTCGATCCTAATCTTGGATGTCTAAGCCAAATCTAGGGTGATCAGGCTACGGGGGAAGGATGACGATAAATGGGGGAGTCGATCTAAACGGGTGGATATGAGTGATGGAGCTTCGATCGTCGGGTCGGAGCCGGTGAAGGGCAGATGAATGATTCAAGATAGAAGGGAACTAGGATCAAAATGAGGTATACCTGATGGTCCTTACAAGATCCTGAGCTCGAGGGGGTGATGTCGAGCTGGGTCATCACCTCTACCATGATGCGTAAGGCGGGAAGGCTCAAACGCGGCGGATCTCTGGCCGCGTAAAGCAAGCGTCGGCTGCAGCAGCTCTTTTCAATTACCAAAGGGCTCCTCCGATTGTTGTCATGCCTTCAGTGATTTCCCTAATATGAGGGATGAGAACCATGATGTTGGTGGTACTGTCGGGAGTGATGGGGCTTCTGCTGCTACTGGCCGGTCTGCCCTACCTGAGCTAGAGGTTGCTCTTGGGAAGAGGTGTCTCTAGTGGACCATCAGAAAATCGGGTGATCACAATGGATTTTGGGATGTTATTGGTACCGGTCGTACCAAATCATGTTGACTTCCATCAATGACTCCTGCTCAAGGTATGTAGGGGGAGAACTGCTAGGGGCTGATCCAACTAGTAGACCACCATATGAGTGTCCGGATATGGTGGTGGCTGCTGATAGTATTGTAGATGTTGGACTGGCTCTGCCTGAATATAGTGGACATGTCGGTACATGGCAGATGGTTGGGTAGAGATGCTGTTGGGATCAGCCCGTGACCTGAGACGGAGCTGAGAAGCCATCTATGCCTTCTCGAGACACATGATCCCGGTCTTCAGGTCACTCAATGTTCATGCCAACTGATCGATCTAGTTCAGGACATAGCACTGCTTCTTTTCAATGATCTTGATGTGGTCCAGCTTCTCGTTGATGATACCCATGTCAGCAAGTGAGGACTCAGCATGTGCTGTTGTTGTTGAATTAGAAGGACCTGCATCGATATATGCAATCCTCTGATATGAAACCGCTTGTGGGAGGGGTTTACCTGAGTGTAGACCCTAGACTATGAAATTACCGTGTAATTTTCTGCGATCTCCTTGTAGATGGCCTAGACTTGATCCTCATCCTTGGCAAAAATAGGACCCTTTACATGAGGCATTCACTAACCCCTATAGCTCCAGTGTCAGCCCATAAAAGAAGCTCTGAACAAGGTTGGTCTTGGATATCTCGTTATGTGGACACCGGTCGATGAGCTCTCTAAATTGATTGTGAAACTGCTCTTTTGGGATCATGGTGAAGTTATTGATCATGGATCATGCTACATTGGTCCGGCTGAGACGATAGCACTTGTTCAAGTATTCTGTCTCGAGTTGCTCCCATGTGGTGACGTACCTTCTCAAATGCTTCAGCAAGTAGGTTGCTCTGTCAACCAAGGAAAAGGGGAAGGCAATCATCTTGTTGGTATCATTGTCCACAAATCTGTCGTGGATATTGATGCAAATCATATCAAATTCATATATATGGAGGTGCAGCTCCTTAGTAGCTAGCCCACAGAACTTGGGCAATAGTAGGATGGTCTGAGGGCAAAGCTCAAAGTCTCCCATCCGGTAGCTGTATCCATCGGTGGGTGAGGGTTGAACCTAGGTTGTGCAACTGCCTCATCGTATGTGACTATCTTGCAGGCTCTTACTAATCCTTGGGTAGTCTGTCTCCACCACCCTCCTGGTATGGTATCTCTCCACTGGTGGGTCCCTGTGGCTATGCTCGGCCTGCTCGCATCTGCGTCAGCTCTCGTCTCACTTCTTCCATGAATGCTCCATGGTCCTTGATCTGTCTCTGCATGGTCTCCAAGGAAGATAACAACATGTTGTTGTTGGCAGCCTGGTCCAAAACATAGGAAGAAGTTTGCAGCTTCTCATCTATGTGGTTCTTGCTACTGACCATCTCTTGCGTTCTTGTAAAGGCAAAAGACCCCCAACTCGGGTGCCATCAAATGAACATAACTATGGTGACCTCTACTCTAGCACCTCAGATTGCTCGAAGGGTGGTCGAGGGAGAACAGGTTGGTAGCAAACTCGGGTTCAAAGAGCGGATCTGAGCTCTCCGAAGTCCCCCTAGATGGATGGAGAGGAGTGCTCGAGAGCGGTGTTGTTAAAGGTAGCCTAAGGGACCTCCTTCCCGTCTTCTTAATATGGGGATTTATGAAGATGAGATTCGAAATAAAAAAAGATAAGAAATCAAGCCCCTTTTCACCTACTCAATACTCGAGCTGATGATCGTGAGAGATCGGTCGTTAATCTTATCGATTTTTTATTTAGGTTATCGACCAATCTATCAGAGCAATTAAGCAATCCATTGGGACCCGATGCTCCCAGGAGACTGGCCCAATCTCACAGCTGGTTTTTCCTAGTTAGTATGGAATGCGGACCATTTACTGGCTACCCGATATATCCACTTTGCTAAGGAAGTCCCGGACCGATTACCGACTACCAGGTAAAGCCCACAGTGGAGAACAATTAACCACAAGATTGGTTTTCTGAAGAGAGTTCAGGTAAGGTTCTGCCTAGTGTGCGGATCACTCTCTCGTTGAAGATAAATCAACCAATCATGGGTTGACTCTCCATAAAACAAGAATTTTTTAAGTGAAGTGTATTTTAGGGTCAAGTTTACATTAGCAGTCCCAATTTTATTTGTTTTTCATATTTATATATTTTTCTAAATAAGATAATACCTAACGAATTTTCTAATTTCCTTGGTTATTTTGAGTCCAATAAAATAGGGGGAGTGATGAATCCACGATTCATCATCTCAATATCTTGATCTTAGCAAAATCCCTGAGCAAATTCCCAAATAAATGTCCATAAAATCAATAAATTAACAAAATGACTCTTGTAAATCAAACACATTAATTATCGTATATTAGATTGTACAAAATAAATTAACAATAAAAAGGCACAAAAATAAAGGAGTTTTATACATGTAAATAGCCAAAACTTCATATATTTTTAATAATTTTATTTCAACTCCTTTTTGGTTAATTCTTTCTCTAACTTGTCCATAACAATGTATATAAAAAAACAAAAATACAAAAAAATTTTACCTCAAATAAATGCTCCTAGATCCCAAGGAGAAAAAGCCGTAAAGTCCAACTTCCAAGCCAAATTTCCGCTCCGTATGAACTCCAAATTCACCAAACTCACTTTTAGAGTTCAAGTTAGAAAATTATCTATCCAATGGAATGATTTCATTAAAATCGGAGCTCATTTGCAAAAGTTGGGTTTTAGGACCTAGATGTACATTGTATATATTCATTCTTTCTTCATTTTTTATTTTATCTTTTCTAATTTTTAAAAATACAAAAAAATTATGGTTGTGTTGTATTTTGATTATACTATTTTACTATATTTTTCTGTTGTGAATATCTCTTATTAAAATGATAAAAAATACATATTAGAAAAGCAAACAAAAAATGTAAATGTTGTATGAATTCCCTTGTAAATTCTCCAATATTTTTTCCTTCTTTATATATTTTGTTGTATTTAAAGTAGCCTACTTTATTTCATTTTATTTATTTATTTATTTTACATTCTCTACAATAACCACCATTCAACTCATTCTACCACCAACCTCCATTCAACCCCACCATTTTTTAAACCTCCCATTCAACTCCAATAATAAAATAATCTCCCACCATTTTAATAACCTCTCATTTCATCCTCTTTATACATCTCATCATCCTCAATTTGTACTTGATCCATCTTTATGTGAGGAGAGCCTAGTTCTCAAAGTTGAATCGGTGACAACGACGCAACCGCGATCGAGCGACGACAGCCCTCTCTCCGGTGAGATCCGTTGGTTTTTTTGGCCGACATCGTAGCCACATCCGTGCCTTGCTCGAGCTCATCGCTCGCCGGTGAGTTGAGCAAAGACCATGCTCTCGTGAGCACTTCATAGGTGAACGTATCCATTGTAGGTAATTTTATTATCATTTTCTCATTTTGTTACTTTTGCAATTTTTTATCACATTCACCACCATCTTAATCTTCCTATCATACACCCATAATCATCACACCATCTTTGTTTTCTTTTCATTTGTTTCATTCTCTGTTCACATAAAAAATTAAAAATATGAAAAACTGAAACAAAAAAATTATTATCACAGTGCAAAAGAAAAAAAAAGAAAAAAACTAAAAAAAAATAAAAAATCGGAAGGAGGCAGCAGATGCAGGTGCCGCCCGCCGCCCCCCTCCCTTCCAGCCACCGGCCGCCGCCCGCAGTTCTTCCTTCCAGCTGCTGGCCGTTCGCTAGCTGCCGCGACCTCCGGCGCGCATCCTGCTCCGTCGCCCCTCGAGTTCCTGCAACGGCTGAAGCCTCGCAGCTCCCTCCATCGCGCGCTGCCGCGGCGCCGACCAGCGACACCTCGAGCCACCGCCGCGCGTCCGCCGACCTCCGCCCTCCGCCGACGCTTCCCCCCGTGTTGTCGTTGTCCTCCTCCTGTTGGGTTTTCCATCGTGTACCAAAGGAGGAAGAAAAAGGTGATTTATTTTTCATTGTAAAAATTGTAAATTTTTTACTTATAGTTTCTGTATTTACAATAAGATCCATGTACATACTTTGTTGTATATATTGTTTTTTGAAATTGCATACATATCCTTGTGTTCGCATCTTAATTTGGACATCTGTTGAGCACCATTTTATTCAATGAAAAATGCCATTATGTTGAGAAACTAATTGTCTACATTCTGAATATTTATTTGTATTTTTGTGAGTTTTGAGTAATTAATTAAAATTGTCTAACTGAAATTTTGCATATTTTAACCAATCAGTGATCTTAAATTGATATCTAACTCACGCTTGCTTTAAAAACTTCATAAATTACACATGGTGTCTTGAAGAGTACTTAATTTACTATCCAAAGTTCATCCAAAGTGGAGTTACCTTGTGCCTAAAATAAATTTTAGAGTGATTTTAGTATTTTATTTTTAATTAAATCCATGTACATCATTTTTGCAAAATTTCAACTCTCATGGATTATATATATAAATATCTATTTGAGATAATTCGCACTCTGATTAATTTGACATTATGGATTAATTAGGAATTAATTACTCAATGTCACTCTATTTTCACTAAAAAATCACAAAAAATCATATTTTGTCAAAAAATTCCAAAAATATTACTGTTGTTTCATTTCATCATGTTTTTATTCCAATAAATTTTTCATAATTTTTACTTACTGTTTATGTGAAAAATTGCGAAAATACCCATAAAAAGTGTGCATTTTTAATTGTTGTATTTAACCCTGAAAATTCCAAAAAAATATATGTTGCATTCATCATTGGATTAAGTTTACTGAATAATTATAATTTGGCTTAATTGGATTAATTTCTCATTAAAATTAATTTTGCTAAGTTGTATGGTTTCTTATTAACTTGATTCACCCGCATTTTGCATTAGCATTTGTTTTTGCATTAAAAAAATCTAAAAAAATACCGCACTGAAAATCTACATCTAAAGTTTTGAATTGATCTCAAGTTGTTCCTTTGCCTCCCTGTGTCCGACCCCGGACTTGCCCGGGATATAAATTAAGCTGAGACACTTTTCACAGAGATCCTTCTCTTGGTTTTGACTGGTTCACTAAGTACACGTACAACACAAGCACAAATTATATCTCGTATTTAGCGACTTATCAGGGAGGAAGTCGGAAAAGTCGATGCACGATCAAACACATTGATGCATGCAGAGATAGAAATGCGTATCTGACTCCATCACTCTTCATGTAGGGTGATGCGTTCATAAAAGTAAAGACAAGAAATAAACTATTTATATGATGCGTGACAAAATCGACCTTAAACGAGCAACTCTTATTACGTAACGTACAAGAGTAAGCTAATCAAATAGAAGACCGGAGTTCGATCTTGGGAGTCACTCAGTACTCACCATAACGAGTCCTGCTAAAATTGTATGTGAGTCCTCACGGTGTATGATCTAGTAAACAATTAAGACAACTTTTTCAAATATATTTTAACTAAGTCCAATTACGATATATAGGTACAGATAAACAATTAGGTGTAGGGCCTTAGGTAATTACGTCACAATCAACAAAAGTCCTAAATTTATGAGATAAAACCTCATGAATCAAACAAAAACAAAGACGATAAAATAAAACCGTGAAAAACCACTGTGAGGTCCTCCCAGTACACCGGTACTCAGTGAAACAGACCCCGAAGTCTAAGTGTCCAACAAGAGTGTCCAAAGTCAACAATTAGTACAATAAAAAAAAGTATTTTGCAAAAAAAAATATCTATCAATTATAACTAAGACATCCTGCTCCTCTGCTCCTCAGATGTGGGCTCCTCCAATAGGAAGCCGAAACACCCTCGAGCAATTCCTCGCATGAAAATAGAACAGAAGAAATATCGGCAACATTTATAATAAATAAATAAGAAAAACTGAGCAAAATGAAATAAGAATACAAAGTTGTGCTCCCCAGCAATGGTGTCATTCTTGTGAGTGGAAAATCAAGATTGACTAAGGGAGGAAAAGATGTGAAGTGTCATTGTCCTTAATCAAACTGATCACTCAATAAGAAAAAAAAGCACTCAAAGAGAAATCAAACAATCAGGGCATGTAAGCGATTCGCTATTTTCAAATATTTTTGTGATTTTATAAAAATCAAATAAGGCTAAAATCTGAAATAGTGCATAGTCAGGACCAACATACAAATTAACAAAATTAAAAATGCCTTAAAGTATTAATTGGCAATTTTATGATAAAATATAGATGAAAAGCGAAGAACAGAAACTAAAATCACATTTTTTATTTTCCCTCTATTTTATATAATTTTTATGAGATTTTGTTTATTTTGTACTTTTAAGGGTTTTTATATTGGATTTTCAAGTAAAATTAAAATAGAAGTTAAAGCACAATAAAAGGAACACACGATAATTTTTTGGAATTTTTAGACCATTTTTCAAATTTCTGAGATTTTTATAAAGAAAATAGAACTATTTTTTGTGTTTGTTAAATTTTTAAAATTAGAAAATGCAACTAGATTAAACCACAAAAATCACAATAAAAACTACACCTTAGAGGAGCTAGTTGTAATTTTCATGCAATTTTTAGAATTAATTTAATATTTATTAAGTCCAATCAAAAGTATGCAACTAATCATAGTTCATAAGGACCTATTTATAAATACTTTATTTCTAGACCAAATAAATAACACAATTTGAAAACTTAGGGTCGATTCTTCAATTAGCCCGAATAAATGATGCACATGCTCAATATCCAACGCACAGGGGTATTAATGCAAATTCTAAAAACTTAACATTCATTAACTAAGAGGTGTAGAGTTAAGGAAAGAACATGCAAATAACCCAAAAATCACGTGAACATGCACATGTTTCATATTCAGAAGGACTAAAATGCAAATATAACAAACTACGAGGTCTAAACTGTAAATGTACTTCACTACAACATTTATTTAATGGAATAAAGCAAAATAGAAAAATATGCAAGACAAAATATGAAATATACCTAAGGACAGGGCACGTAGAGCACATTGGAGGCGAATCTGACATACGGCTCTGATCGCTGCGGATGGCAGATGTGACGGCTACCGGCAATATCGACGATGTATGTGGTAGATGCGTCACCTCTGATCTAACGATCCAAAAGCTGCAAATGTCAGATGGCTCGGATTAGATCTGGCAGAGGTGGGAAGATCCGACGATTAAGAGGGGGCCTGCAAGGACATTCCTCCAACAAACTTCAATCGAGCATCGGAGGTAATACGACAACCCGATGAAGGCTCGGAGAGTACGATATGATCGTGGGAGTATTCCGCATTGGACGAGGGGATTTGATGAGGGCAACAACGGTCAAATGGACGTGGCGGTAATGGGTCTCCTGGAGCTACTCCGCCTGAGCAGCTAGAAGTTCAAAATGAGTTCCTGGCGTACGTAGGTACCTACAATGGGTAGAGGGGACTCACGGCTATGCTCTAGTCCTAGTTATTACTGGTGGAGATAAGAGAAGCGACAGGGGATGGAGACCCGACCCAATATCGACCCAATGGTCGAGCCTCAGGGTGATCAGACTACGTGAGAAGGTACGAGGCGAGCAGGGGGCTCGATCGGAAAGGATGGAAGTGTGTAACGAGGCTTTGACCAACTGGTTGGAGCAGAGGTGATGGCGGCAACGCTAAATGGAGAGGATCGATCTTAAAATGGAAATGCACAAGGAGAGATAGATACCTGAAGATCTGGATGGGTTCCTGAGCTCCAGACAAAGATGAGAGTTGAGGTCTTAGCCTTAACCGAGTTGCGGTTGGCTGGGAGGCTGCTCATGGTGGTTCTCCAACCACAAAGTGAGCTTCGAGCCTCCAGGAACCTCCGGCAAATCCTAATGCACTCCTACTATGGTTGTCACTACGAGGAAGGTGGATAAGGGTCTTTGGTGGCATGAGGGACGAGCTAAGGTGCTGTGGAGGCTGGAGGAGAATATTTATAGGCTGACAAGGGTCCAAGAAGATCGGAGGCATATGTGGAACCCTAGGTAGATCCAGCTGCGCCAAGGGATCCGCGAGGATCATGGGTGTTTGGGCTTCAATCAGGCGCAAAAATGGGATCAATCAGAGTATTGAGTCAAGCGCCAAAAATTGGAGAAAATGCTCCAGCAAAGCACATGCGACCCAACCCGGTTAGGACGGGGACGTTGATGGGGGTCAACAATCCCAGATGGACCAATCAGAATCATGGATTTACAAAACTCAAAAAAATAGGATTACCCAACAAAGGGAATGATTCGAACGAATTCCTCTATGACTCTATGAATGGAGTAGGAATCCTCGGAGAGGAAGGAAGAAGGACTTTTGATCTTCTTTAATCAGATCAAAAGGAATGTTTAAGCTTGTTAGTCATATCTACCATGGTCGATATCACTGGTCACCAATGTTCCAATTCTTCATTCTATTTCACCTCATTTTAGTAAATGAATTCAAAATTAAAAAAGTGTATAAAATAAATAAAATATTATTTTTAAACTATATCTCTATGATTTTTAATTATTTTTGTGAAATAACTTATATATAGTATATAGTATAATATACATGTATAATATACTTATGTATTGTGTACAAGTATTTTTATTTTATTATTTATGCAAAAAAATAATTTTATTTTGCATTTTATGATTTTAGGAGTATTAAATATTTTTTATTTTATTTTTATAAACTATTTAAGGGTATAAAATAAATAGTTAATTTAATATGTACATGTGTATTTTGTGCAAAAGTAGGATGATTTTATTTTTATTTTTGTTTTATTCTTCTGATTTTTATTGTATTTTATATTATTTATAATTCTATATACAAGAATGTAAAGGAATAAAATAATTTTATTTTATCAAAAATAAATAGGTAAATAATATGTACAAGTATAGGTAATATGTCCAATGCATAGTAGACCTTATCTCTCTCTTCTTATTTTCTTTTGCGATCACGTCAACGTGCTAAATATGCATTATTAACACAGGCATGCATAAAGCTAATTTATTGAATTTATAGGTATTTTCAGGGTTTTTTGCCAAAAAGAAGTGCTAAAATAAAATAATAAAGAGTGAGAATCATGGATTCATCATGCACCCCAACCCATCCAGTAGCCATGGGATCTAACGATAAGAGAATGTGGGTTGCAATATGCTTGAAAGGAGGAATAGTCTTCTGGATCAAGAGGAAAAACTCCTTATGTAAATGCTGATGTAAATAGAATTTTAAGAAAAACAACAAAAACAAAACTCCAAAAAAGTAGACAAGCCTGATTGAAAATAAAATGTTTGCCGGAGTCTACATATTTGTATAGTTTGAGCTTCAAAGTTATATCATGTGAGCCTCCATCAGGATGACTTGACTACACTGGTCATGCATCCCCGGATAGGTAGCTACACTGGCTACTGTACATTCTTCTCTTCATCTCCTCCTTCTCTTGAATCGGATGTACTTGAACATAGAAAGGAATACCCTGCTCCTGTAGGAAAGAGATGTTGGATTGGGGAATCATTGGGTTGTCATTCTGGAGAAGTCAGTTCTTTTATCATTTTAGTTGGGGAAAGCCACTATCACTTACGATGTACAAGTCAGCTTCATAGTCATAAAGGTTTGTATATGATGTAGGCAAGTTCTGACATGGCTTTTCGGGTGGTTTGAACTGAGTTCTGTGACTCTCAAAGGCAGTTGTATTTTAAATTTGATTTCCGACAAGGTCCCACACACATTCCCATTCCAAGGTCTGACATGAGCTCCAAATTTTGATTTTGTAAATACAAGTGTGATAATTAAAATCGATTCTATTTATTTTTTCTTCTTCTTTTTCTTCTTTATTCTTTTTGTCCTTATTGCATAAGCTTGCGCTAGGCACTAGCAAAGGCAAGTATAGGGGTGATGAATCACCATTTCATCACCATTATTTTATCACTTTGGCCTTAAAACCCTAGATAATGCATGTAAATAGCATTATTTCGTACATATTAGCATTCAGTCTTTATTACATTTATTGTGCAAATAATATTATTTTGAATGCCAAGTTATATAATAAAGACAAGAAAAGAAAAAGAATAAAATACCAAAGGTATTTTATGATCCTAAACCTCGAGACCAAGTCAAGAATTGAGTTGGTCGACAAGAAATAAAGTATGGGGGATAAGGTTTAAAAATACATTAAAACCCAATTGTTTTATTCATTCAAAAATTCATTGTTGAAACCCATTTCATTCTTTATTATTTAATCATCAAATGAAGAAACTTTTACATAAAAGTTGTAGATAATAATGTAAATAAAAATACAAAATTGAGTTTGTACAAAAATAATACAATGTACTTTCTATACACAAATTAAAAACCCAAAATCCCAACTTCACATACCCATATCATCCAAATAAAAAGTCAAAATATATCAAAATCATCCTCTAATTGTATTTAACTTTTAATAAGTTGTTTCATGAAGGCTGTTTCATATTATTTGGAGTTAAGGTGTGAAAGTTAGGTTTTGGACCTCATTATATAAGATACCTGAATAAAATATTCAATTTATTCATTCTTTATCATTTTTAAAATTTTATACTTTATAGATTTGTAAATATTATTTATAACTTAATGTACATACTGGAATCAAAATAAAACTGAAAAGAAAGCACAAAATAAAATAAGTCATAAAATATAGGCAAAATGCCTATGTTAATACTTGTAAATAAATAAAAGTGGATATCATTCTTTTATTAGTTATTCTTCTATATTTTTATACTCTTGAAATATCATCTATATACTATTAAAAATATAAAAATAAAATAAAACCAAAGAAAGCACTTTAAATAAATAATATAACCAAGTGCATACATGAAATATGTACATTTATACATATAATATATATATAAAGATACAAATAACAACACAAAAATATAATAAAAATATATTTATATACCTAAAAATAAGTTATAAATATATATAATAAGGGAATAAAATAATAAAATAAAATATATAAAATAAAAATAAAATAGCCAAAAACATAAATGAATATACCTATAAATATACCCCTAAAAATTAACTACTAATAAATAACATCAAAAAAATAAAAATCATAATAAAATACTAAATAAAATAATAAACATTTTTATAGTAAAAAAAATTAAAAAATTGATTACTATTTTAAATAATTATTTTCGAATAAATGGGATGTTTTGTCTTGTAGTGCCCAGACGTGGGCCAATCAAGGCACAAGTTTTGTTGACCCTCGGTCAACTCCCCCTAGCACCTCTGACCACGTTAGATTCGTCAGATCCCCTATTTTCTTCCATTTTCTCCGCTCATTCCATCCATCAAAATCCCTCGATTCTTCACCGATTTCCATCTTTGATATCCCATGATTCACGCCAGGCATTTTAGCTCTTTGTACATAAATTTAGTTCATCCCAATCGTCGGTTAATAAGGGTGCCTACGCATATTTACAAATAATACCTCCGACCTTCCTCCTGTTTTTCGATCATCATCCAAACAATAAAGCCATGAAACTTCAGTCTAGTATGTATCCCTGTGACAAGGGGAGTCCTCTGAAGCTCCACGGCAGCTAAAGGAGGGCAGAGGTGCACCCAAGGCCGCCATTCGGCCCCCTCTGCTCGCTGCCCTCCCTGACAGGTATGAGCTGTGTATTTTCCATTTTCAAAGTAATTTTCGATTCCTCCATTTCAATTATGCATTTTTTTGCTTCTAGACCATAGTTTTAGAGTTAAATACATGAACCATAGTTCGTCAGAGCTCCGCTCCAGCGAACGATTTCACTATGCCTTGCATGTTCTCCGACCCCGCACCCATATCCATTCTTTTTTCCCTTTGTTTCCCCATCACATTCCCCCTCCCGCTCAACCAGATCACCGATTGATATGGCCAAACTGCGCTCCACCTCCTCCGCCTCACCAGAGTAGTCTTTGCCATGACACATCCTCGCCAATAGGAGCCTCAGAACCCCTTTGTTCTTGAGCTGACTCGCCCTACAGGTTCTGGAAGCTCCAGACCCCTAGCAGGGTCGATTTTGGAAGAAATCCAGGTACCTGGATCAGCTCTTGTTCATCGACGCCACCAGCCTCTATCGCAACTCTGACCAACCTCTTGAAGCACGCATATGATGTGGGAAGCCCAAGCTTCATTTTTCACCTTGTCTAAGCCATCCAGGTGGCTAGGGGAGCTCAGGGGAGCAGATCCAAACTCGTCATCGGTGAGTTCTTGCTCAGTTCTTCGCGAGCCCTTTCTTACCGTCCTATCAGGTCGTTCGCCCTAGATGTTGTTTGATCCAGTCCACCCTCGACCATCAGATCATGCCCCATGATCTAATCCAGGGCACTGGTGATCAAACTGTCATTGTGCAACATAGAGACAAGTGTCCTAAAGAATAAATCACAACTATCTGATCCCATGCCTTAGGGGGTAATTTTCAAATCCTCCCAAACATTATTGTGTATTTATTTAGTAATGATGTAAATAAAATGTGTATTTCAAATAAAATAGATAATTTGCATTCGAGGCCCATGTACTTATTATATTTGCTTTTGGGTCCACTCTAGCTCAGCTCATGTGTAGTCACACGTGAGTTAAGTAATTTTAACGGAAGCCCTTATGACTTTATTTATTTATTTTTAGTCCAATAAATTTTTAAATGCATTGTATATTTTTTGGTAAATTTCACTTGAGCCCCTACACCTTATTTTAGATGCAATGATGCCCCTACTAGTATAAGATTTTTAGTGCTTGATTTTCATTTACAAAAATAGCACCCAAGCTCCTAAAATCATGAAATAATAGGGCTAGATGTTTGGTATCATGTATTTACCTTCCCTTTTTTAGCATTTTAACCAGTTATTAAAAATCAAAAGGAGTCCCTTTTTATTCTATCTAGCTTGTAAAATACCAAAAAAATATAAAACATGTTGAAAAATTAAAAAAAACATATTTTGTTCATTTTATCATGTTTAAACTACAGACCAAAAATCACTAAAAAGAAAAAAAGAAAATTCCCAAAAATTAAAAAAACCCTAAAAATCTTTATTAAAATCTGAAAAATCATTAAAAATCCAAAAATAGGTTTTCTATCTTAAAATGTTCTTTATATAATTATTTCAAAATATAAATTAATTTAAGTAATTTGGACCTTATTTCATATTTTTAAAATCCAAAGAATTTTGAATATTTATGAAATCCCTAATTTGGAATATTTTCATCTTTAAAAATTTATAAAAATGAGAAAAAATAGAAAAATCACAAAACATTAGAAAAAATATATAAACCTGAAAACATTTTATTTTCGGTATTTTGACTCTTTTCTATGTGTATTTATAATTATATTTGCTTACGTTGTATTTATATTCTATGTATAGATATATTATACATTTAATTAAAAAACAAATATAAAATCTAAAAATATAAAAATAAATATAAAAATATAAAACAAAAACAAAATAAAAATTTTAAAAACAAAAAACCGAAAAATTGAAAATTAAAAACCCACAAAAACAATAAAAATGGACAAAAGACGAACAAATTTTTGCGCTTATTTCCCAAAATCTACTATTTGATCCCTAAGTTCGGCCTCTACAAATGATTACACTATACACACTAGTTGTAGAGTTATAAAAAATTTTAAATCCACAATTTTTATATTCATTTCATAATTTATTGTGGGTTAATTGTTGATTGATCCATGTTTCGTGAGTAGACACCTCAGCGACGCTAATCGAGTTTGATTAGTCGATCCTTGCAAAACCTGTGTCATTAATCCTACTCACTTATGAATTAATGTACATTCAATTACCATAAAAAAAGACCAGGTTCAAGTGAATCGGAGTTCATATTTGAAAATTGGGTTCTGGGCCTCTATTTTACAATGTGTATTTTGCTCGTTTTTTGACCTATAATTTTATTTACATGTTTAACTCTTTTTGTTTTATTTCTTTTTTCATGTAATTTAATAAAATTCATTAAAATGCATAAAAATACAAATCCAAACTAAAACTAAAATAAAAAAACTTACTGAGTTTGAGTCTTCTTAACAGCTTTTGTCTTTTTTATACTTTATTTTATATTTGTATTTTCTTAATTAATAAAAATTCAGAAAAAATAGATTAATGTATAAATACATCTCCCTTCTTTTATAGTATTTTTCCGATTTTTATCTTAATTTAAAAATGAAAAAAAATACTAAAATAAAAAATTAAGGTATTCTATTTACATATAGTACCCCCAAAAATACCACTTTATGCAAATGACTTATTTTAGTTTTGGTATCTTCATGGAGGTCTTGTCGAGACGAGTAACTTTCATAAAGAAATTTTTTCAATCCGAGGTTGTTTTCTATTTCTTTTCTATTTGTCTTTTGCTTTTTTTCAAATATTCTGAGGCTGACACGTGCAACTCCTAGAGTCGCCATGTGTCACCTATATTTGTGAGCTTTTAAATATTTTAAAAAAATAAAAAATAAATAAAATAAAAATTCTTCATGGCATCTTCTTGGTCATCTGATCTCTACCGATCAGACAGCCGATTTTCCTTCTCCTTTCTCCCCCAAAGTTCCACCGCCTTCCATCTACAACTGCACTACCACCTGACCACTACCTTCTCCTCGATTACCTTCAGCCTTCCTCGTTGATCCCCTTTCCTATTTTGATTGCCAATCCCCCATCTCCCTCGATCTTGTAATCTTCATCTCCAATTAATCCAGCTAGAAACCTAATCTCCCAGATCCTCAATCACCCCTCCTTCCAAATCAAACATCTACCATCGTTAATCAACTCCCCATCAATGACCACCTTCCAGTTCGAGTCGCCCCTTCCATAACCAGTGCCTTCCTCGTCCTATTTACTTACTTACATCCTCACCTTCAAAACCCATCTGCCGATATCCCCAAAGTTTGATGAGGATAGTGCAGTGATAGAGTTGCCTCCTCCGTCATCCTCGGTGAGATCCAAGGCCTATTGGCCTTGTTGTAGTGTGTTCCGCTTCCAGGAAGGTCTGTTGTTGTGCTCTGGCCACCTCCCAATGTCGTCGAGCCCCACTTCATTGCAACCCACATCTCTGCCCATGTCTATCATTGCCTCGGTCATAGTACAATCGAGCTAACTTCCTCCACAGAACTGACTTGCTGCAGTGTTCGACCAACCATCCTCCACAGCACCTTCATCAAAATCTGCACCTTCGACGTGATTCACTTCTTTGCACCACACTCCACAGACCTCCCGCTCATTCTCTGCATCGTTTTCAATCACCAACAGTGTGATGGGTCGCAAATTCAGCCCTATAATTTTGTCAAATTAATGCATTGTAGTCGGCTAAATTGGATCCATCAAAAAACGCTTATAAATTGGTCGATTAAATTAAAGCGGTTGATTTTATTTATCTGGGGCAAGCCCAAGGTCGAACTCAAGGACACGAGCCTGTTAAGTGATTATCTAAACTCTCATTATTCAGAATAAGGGTTAAATTAGAAACTCATAGATCAATACACACAAAAACATATATAATGCATATAGAAACATGAAGCAAACACTTTTCGTTAGATTTTTTATCATGCAATAAGATGCAAGTGAGGACAAATACAAGTATGGCCTAATTAAATAGAATCAAAGAGAAACTAATAATTGATCAATTTCAGAAATGGTTTACGAAGCAATTTTCATTGACCAGAGAATTAATGGAATAAAGATCATTAAGCGGATGACACAATGTAATTAGAATTAATAAACAAAATTCTAAGTGTCAAACTGAAAAAAAATCTTGCCATCAGAAAGATAATAAAACAAGCTTCGAAATGCAACTAAAATCAACTAAAATAGAGCTCGAAAGCTCAAGATATTCACAAGATAGACCAAAGGCATAAACGCAAGAAAACATGCAAAATAACTAGATAAAATACTACAAACATGCCCCTAAAAGAACCTAAATGTAAATTAAATAAAAAGCGATGCCTTCCCAGTAAATTTCCCACGTGTGCCGGGGCCAAACTAAAATAAATAAAACCTAGAGGGGATCAGTTGCAATTAATCCCATGCATGTGTGGTATACACGTGATAGCAGGACATGTTTACAATTTAAAGAACTTCGAGGGGCCTTCGTGAAAATATCCCAGCCCCCACATGATCGAGCACGTGAGGTTAGTATCGGCAATCGGTGCAAGCTCGGGACGAAGCTTGGAGGTGGCTCGGGCACTTGTTTAGACTCGAAGCGAGGCTCAAGAGACTCGGGTGAGGCTTAAGAGGATCCAAACCAATCGGCTCATGCTGACGCTATGAGCTGCCATGTGCCTTCGTGTAGCCATCCGATCATTGGGATAGGACGGCTGTCGTTCCAACTCAGGGAAGCCGAATTTGGAAAAACTCAAAACATGAAAGTTGTAGATTTCGATGAGATCTACAAGTCTCATGTTGACCCAAAATGGAAACGAGGTCAAACGAAGGGAGAAATATTTTTATGAGTGTTTTTAAGGGTATAAAAACACTATGATTTTTGGTTTTGTTATTTTTGTATTTTAAATTTATTAAAAGACTCATATATACAATGATTTATCTGGTTTTTATTGGCACTAATTTAAGCTCGGGGGTTAATATGTTCGAATTAATATGATGAAACTAAGTTTCATCACCCTCCTATACTTAAACTATGCTCGTCCCCGAGCATCTCAAAAATTAATGAGTTGGATTAACCCTCGATTGTGCATGAGTGTACATGATCTGATCCGTTCAAGAACTCTTAATTTTAGAGATCCAAAATCTCAAAGCTCAACCTAGCCTTAATCAAGAGGTATCCAATTTCTCTAATTTTCCAGACTCTCTCTCTCTCTCTCTCTCTCTTGTATACATAAAAACTAAGGATATGAACTTAAGTGTTGACCGCGGTTGCAAGAGTGGAGTCACAACATCGCCCAAGGTGTTCGAGAAATTCTCCTAAGGACCCAATCCTCAACTCTAGGGAATAAACCAATTATTGCAATCAATCCACTGTCTCTTTAGTTCTCAGACTTAGAAGTGTAGGTGACAGGCCAGTTGATGAAGGGCATAGGATTGTGTCATTTCTTCTCTCCGTCTCATTGGAACAAGGATCCTCTCGAGCGACTTATTAACTCAACGCATATTTTTGGTGTTGATCATGCCTCCGTCAAGATAAGTTGGAGTCACCTGCACTTGTTTTCCTGGGAGTACATCGGGGTGTGCCTTTCTTGAGTATCTATTATACCTTGTACACCCAGACTTGTAGCATTTACAATGCAGAGCCCTTCTTTTAGTGCAAGCCCGACTCCTTGGTCCTAATAGTTGTGGTCCAAATGGACACTTTGAAATGGTTAGGAGCACCTGCCTTTGGTGTAAGCTCTTTTGATATTTGACTTGTAGGATTGGAGCTTTTCTTTCATTATTTTTATTTCTTTTCTTTGTTTTTGGCTAGCTCCACTGCTTTCAGCAAGAGTTGGTGCACACTGATCAATATTTTTTATTTTATCACACCCTTACACTTAGGTAAATGTCAAGATATTAGTACAAGAACTAAGTTCTTATACTGGATAAACATGCTGACACTCGGGTTTCATGAAGCTTTCAATGATTCTATCCCATCCTCGAGCATCATTGAATCAAATCCAGACTTGAATCACTAATCCCAGTCCCTCGAGTGAAATTTCAACTCCTCTCATCTTAATTGTAGTCGTGTATGTGGAGTGTTGGTCATATTCTTAAGGTTTAGAGACTAAGAATGCAATATAGCATGCACATTTAACAAACTAGGGAAATTTGGATAATTAAGTCGAAGACCATGATTGCTAAGGTTGGTTAACTTAAAATCTCAAGACCTCTCAAACCAAGTGTTCTTGAACATCATTGATCCTATGTGAAAGTGAAAGTGATAGGGATTAAACCAACTCCTTCATCCATTTTTTCCAAATTTTTAAGAACACTTTAAAAGGCCTAATGACTGTCCTAAACGCAAATGAGATGTTGCATCTACTTTCAGCCACTATAGGTGTAAGCACAGGCTGCAGATCGGTACCCGTTGCTTGAGGACGGAGCCTTATGTGGTGTCCTCTAAACCACCTACTCTGCTAAAGGAGACCCTCACTGAAAGCAGCTACTAATTCAATTAGTAGTCAGTTTGTCTTTTAAAGGATTTTTATATTTTTTTTCATTTTTATGGATTTTTTAGTAAAGGTAGAAAACAAGTTAAACTCATTTTCCCTTATTGAAATCAAGTTTCGAAAACATTTTCCAAACCATGTCATATATATATATATATATATTTACAAATATTTTTCAAACGATTTTTCAAAACAAGTAAACCCCATTTTTCAAACCATTTTCAAAATATTTTCCTCAAAAATAATGTAACATAGTATAAAAATTTTTCCAAACTTTAAAAACATTTTGTCCAACTTAGTTCATAAGATTATACTCTAGCTCAAAAAGTTTTCATTTAAAAAAAAACAAAATAGAGCTATGGCTAAAGTACATATATATTACATTTACGGTATACCCCACTATACTTCAATTTTTCAATGTCCTCATAGCACTAAGTGATACAAAGCCATAGCTCAATGTAAAGTATACGAAAAATATACTAGAATTGAGGAGGACGCACCCTATACTTAGGTTAGAAATAACATAAATAATAGAGGTAAGGGTAAATGAGTAATAAATTTATGGGGACTCAGGTCCCCCTTATACTTAGGCTGAGAATAACCTAAGTAATGGGATGTATAAATGATGTTAGGGAGACCTGAGGGGAACAAAGAAGTTAGAGTGAATATACAAGTGAGGGAGTGAATTTACGGAGATGAATGGAGAACCTATGGTCTATGGGAGGGTGTCGAAACAATCGAGGCTCAATCAATCAAATAATGCCCTTTGATTCACCAACTCACATGTGAAACCAACAAATGTTGGTTGTTTTATCTTGTTATTTTTATTGGTGATAAAATCATTCTAATTTATGCAAGGATTAATGATATGCCAAATCCTAACATCCTATGCAAAAAGGGTGTTGCTCTCCCAAAATATGATTTTTACTCCATTTTATTTATCAACTTACACTAACAATCCCAATTGTTATCCATAAGGTTATCACTATTTTAATGTGAGCATAAATAAATCAATAACGTCTACCACTCATTCTCAATTTCCATTAATCCTAGGTGATCAAGCCAGGAAGGGAGGTCGAGAAAAAAGCTAATGCAATCGATAAAATCATAAGCTATGCTAAGAGAAAACTCCGTAGTGCCTTGAACTAAATTTGTGAAAAATAAGACTGAATTAAAACTGAAAATCGAATGTATGCAAGTCAATAAAAACCACACCTAACATGCTTCTATTAGCGAGGAAGAATTGATTTTAATTTTTGGCTAAGTGAAGTTATGCTTACATGCGTCTAAAATTATTATGTGTCCTACCTACGATCAAACACGTAAATTAAAAATGTGAACGTAGCTCAGAGTGCCATGTGCCTGATCCTGGGTTGACATTCAAGTGGGGCAAGCCCCACACAACCACGAATATCATTGTTCATTTGCAATCGCGAGTCTTCAAACGAAGACCACTATAAAGACAATTATTACATGAAATGCATGAAATAAAATGCAAGATAGCAATTCCCTTCAATTTTTTTCAATAGTTGCTTATGCGGCTCCTTGCAGTGGGAGCTCCTCCTTGCCTCCTTGATCGCCAAGGGACCATACCACAAAAAGCCATCATTAGATAGAATCAACAATGAAAGCAAAACAACAACAAGACCTATAAGTTAGAAAATCAGCACTTAATCAAATAATAAAAATCTAAATTTAAATGAAAGATGAGTCGTGTCCCCGGCAACGGTTCCAATTGATGGGTCGTGAATTCAATCCTTTACTTACGTTAAATTAATGCGTTGTAGTCGGCTGAATTGGATCCATCAAAAACTGCTTATAAATTTTTCGATTAAATCAAAGCGGTTGATTTATTTTACTTGGGCAAGTCCAAGGTCGAACTCAAGGGCACGAGCCTCTTAAGTGATTATCTAGACTCTCACTATTCAGATTAATTGTTAACTTAGAAACTCATTCAATACACACAAAAACATATATAATGCAGACAGAAACATGAAACACACACTTTGTTTGATTTTTTTATCATGCAATAAGATGCAAGTGAGGACAAATGAAAGTATGCCCTAATTAGATAGAATCAAAGAGCAATTAATAATTGATCAATTTTGGAAAGGGTTTACCAAGCAATTTTCATTTACCAGAGAATCGTTGACAAAAAGATCATTAAGCAGGTGACATAATGTAGTTAGAATTGATCAACAAAATTCAAAGTGTCAAAACTGAAAACAATTCAATCAGAAAGATAATAAAACAAGCTTCTAAATGCAACTGAAATCAACTAAAATAGAGCTCAGAAGCTCAAGATATTCACAAAATACTCTAAGGGCATAAACACAAGAAAACATGCAAAATAAATATATAAAATACTACAAACAACCCCCTAGAAGGACTAAATGTAAATTAAATAAACTGTGAGGCCTTCTTTGTAAATTTACCACACGTGTGTGGGACAAACTGAAATTATTGAAACCCATAGGGGATCAGTTTCAATTAACCCCAGGCACGCGTGGTATACATTTGAAGAACTTCGAGGGGTCTCCCTACAAATATCCCAACCCCACGTGACCAAGCATGTGAATTCAGGATCGGCAATCGGTATAGGCTTGGGACGAGGCTCGGAGGTGGCTCAGGCACTGGTTTAAACTCAGAGCGAGGTTTGGGAGGCTCGGGTGAGGCTCAGGAGGCTCCGAACCAGTCATCTCGTGTTGACGCTAGGAGCTGCCACGTGCCTTATTGTTGGCCATCCTATCATTGGGATCGGACGGTTGTTGTTCCTTCTCGGGGAAGTAGATGTGGCCCAAGGTAGGTTGTTGGATGAGCATTGAGAGGATGACATCCAACGGCAACTGTACGCTCCTGGTTTCCTTCGTCTGCCATAGGGGTGGCAGCGAGTTTCGAGCTTCGGCAACGTCGTGTGTGCTTCGCCATCGTCTTCCACCTATTATGCTGGTTCATAGAGATCTATAGAGGTTTTGCAGCCATCGTTAAAGCTCAGGAAAAAAGCGGATCTACCTGGAGGAAGACAGCAACTTCTTGATGTCGAAGACGGAGCTCGCAAAATCCCCTCTTATGATGGTCCGGCCATTGAGTATTTTAGCACCTGCAATGTTAGTAGATAGTCGAAGTGACCATGTACAAGGAGAGATGAGTGTAGTGGGAGCCTAGGTGAATGGATAAGGTGGAGGCTCAGGTGCTCCTCCTCCATGAAGGGTGGAGCAGATGGAACGTATTGGTAAGATGGTATGGAAGAGAGGAGAAGGTGGATACGGTGAGCGTGAAGATGACTGAGGTGGTTGGAAACTTGGGTGAGGTCTAATTGTGGAAAAATAATTGTGTGCAAGCCTAATTAAAAAGGATAAATTGGACGAAAATAAGAAAAGACAGATCGAGAGACTTACTTGGAGGAATTGCCGGTTGCGGAGCTTGTGCTTGATCTCTTAGGCAGAGCTCGGGTCTTCGCTGGACTCCCATGGCCACGGGGAGCAGCTCGCCGGTGTTGAATGGCCGGAGACCTGGCCTACCATGGCCAGGGTTCGACACTAGAGGCTAGGTTGTCTTGGAACCATCGATCCGACCTCCCACTGTCACGGGGAGGTGGAGAGGTGATAGGAAAAGCTCCTCGTTAAGGTGGACAACCTTAATTATGACCGGCGAGGGCATATTTGAAGGGGGAAGATTGGGATCCCGGTGGTGGTCGTCGTTGGTTAAGAGAGCGATATGGAGCAAGAGGGAAGGAAACGTGGCAACCTAAGAGGCCCGCGAGGGTGAGGAAGGTTTGGGTTTGGTCGTGAAGTGGTCAGCGAGTGGAGAGAGTGGCTGAGGAGACGGGAGAAATGGAAAGGGGCTGACGGGTGCATGAGGTGGAGGATGTGGGGGAGAAGGGAGCTGGAGGAAGAAGATGGAACTCGATCATTGGATCTCGTGATCCAACGGCTAAGAAGAAGTCGCTCGAGAGCGGTGCTGATTAAATCAATAAGAATGTCATCGATGGTTGTGGACGTGACGCATGGCGAGAGGAGAAGCAGGCAGGGGCGGACAATTCAGATGCAATCTGGAGATGATCGGAGGGTGGAGAATGTTTGCGGAAACCAATGGCCATGATTAAATTGCTTTGGAGAAGATTGGACGACGTTGGAGGTTAATGCATGGTGAGAGGAGATGCGGGAGAAGGCGAACGATCCATATGCCTTCTAGAGATGGATCAGAGGGCGGGGAATGCAGCGGGAACAAGCCGTGGAGATTTTAAAATCCAAAAGGTGATCTAAAGGTGGAAAGTGAAGGACGTGTGGTAGAAGGGGAAGCAGGCCACGTGGCTCGATGATGAATGCCTCCCGCACCCTTGTTAATCCGGTCAGATTAATGTCCAAATTATTTTAAAGTGTTCGTTGCAGTCGGATACGAGAGGGCTAATCAAAAACCACTTTAATTAGATTTGAGTTAATTTTAAGCGGCAATTTTTTTTTACTTGGTGAAGTCCAAGGTCAAACTCAGGGAGGCATCTGTCTCCTTAGGTCAAATTTTAGCAAAATCCGATGTTCGATTTTCAGAGGGAATATTTTTGGTCTTTTTCGGTTTTTTATGCAAAACACATGCAACCAACAGGCCAATATGAAATTAATTCAATTAAGATATCAAATGGAGTCCAAAAAATTCTAAAAATTGGCCAGATGATTAATTATGATAAAAATGAACTAACCTAAATTTTTTGGAATTTTTAGACACTAAATGAATTTACTGTGAATTAAACATGCAGACAGAGTGATTTTCACTAATTTAATTGTAATAAATGTCAAATCACATTGTTTTAAGGAACACTAATTATCCTAGATAGATCTGATGATGAGGAATCCAGGAAAATTGAAAAATTTTAATTTCAATGTGAAATGAGTTCAATAAAATTTAAATAAGAAAATCACTCAACAATTTATTCAGGCCTCGATATGTGTGCAAATACATGAAATTTTTATGTGATGTTAAGTTCACTGTCCTGGAGCTACTGTGAATTTTTAAGGATTTTTGGAATCACAGAAAATTAATTAGAAATTAAAAGGTGTCATTGGGCAAAATATTACACAAATCAACCAATTAATTCATTGAAAATTCTATTGTAATTACAAAAATATGACACGTGGCACAATAGACAGAGGACAAGTTGCTCAACAAAATGCAATTTTTAGAATTTAAAAATGATGTAAGATGCGACCTAGGGATGCGTGCAAACACAGGGGTGTATATGAAATTCAGGAAAATAAAATTACATAAAGCAAATATGCTGACAAGGACTTAAGTGCAATTACCTATAATGGTGGGGGACTCAATGCAATTTCTCCATGGCTACACGTGCTCCTCACGTGTGGAACGCTTCACAGGGACTGATTTGCAATATCTGATAGTTCCAGGGGTTGCTGTGCAATTTACCCTAGGCGCACGTGCTTCTCACGTGGTGCGCCTAGGCTCGGATGACGAAGGCGGCTCGGATCGAGGCTCGGGCTCCTTGGAGGTTTGGAGTGAGGTTCGGCGAAGCTTCGGGTGGTCCGAGCCTAGAGGTCGGGGTAGAGGCTCGGACCAGTCATCGTGGCATGATCAAGATCGTTAGATCAAGGGTGATCCAACGGCTGAGGGATGAAGACGCGTAGCGAAGATGAGTCCGTCAGATCATTGAACGATCCAACAGTGCGGAGTGAGAAGACGGGGCTGATCAGCGACCGTAGGATCACTGATCGATCCAACGGTGATGGAGCTTGCTCCTGAGATGACGACGTGGCGCGCTAAACACCATTAGATCTAGAAGGATCCAACAGCTCTGTGATGCTCCGGTTGACTGGCGACGTGGATGAATGAAGACCGTAGGATCACTGATCGATCTGACGATTCTGTGCAGCTCCTGTCGAGGGCGACGTGGCGGGAAGCGGACCGTTCGATCAAGATGATCGAACGGTGGCTAGAGCTTCATCTTCAACGGTCCTCCGCCACCTGCGGAGGAGAAGGCGGGGCTCCGGCGGAGGGGAGCTTGCTCCGCCCTGACCTCCAGTCGTCGATGACGCTCGCCGGAGGGTATGAAGTAGCTCGGAAGACGCAGAGCGTGGAGGCGAAGCCATTGGTGGCTTCAGGAGCGATGGAGATGTGCTGGAGCTCGCTGGTGATAAAGCTCGAGGGAAGCTCCGACGAGCTTCCGGCCAGTGAAATGAAGAGTACTTGCAAGGGGTTAGGGAATAGCCGAAGCACGTGGAGTTGCGTGGAGGTATGGGAAGATAACGGCGAGGCCTATGGCAATGTAAGGGTGGTCCGGCGATGGTACTCTGCCCAGATGGCGGAGCTGGAGTCAATGGAAAGTGATATGCATCGTTTGAAGGAACGTAATGGTGCGCGAAGGTTGGAGCTCCGTCGCGGAGCTCGGAGAGGTGAAGGTGGAGCGAGAAGATTACGGTGGAAGGCGAATAAAATCGGAGAAAAACAAAAATAAAAATAAGAAGAGATCGGAGGAAGATGGAGGTAATTACCTGGGGATCGAAGCTCCTCTTGGAGTCCCTGGTCGTCGCTCGAGGGATCGGTAAGGTCCCGAGCTCAAGCAGCTACGCGGAGGGTGGCTGCGACACGGCGGAGGGTGCCGTGGATCTCGCCGGAGAAGACGCATGTCTTCGCTCGAAGAGATGGTCAATTGTTGTCACCAATCGAGAGCTCTGAGCTCGGGGGTTTCTCCTGTAATGGCGGATCAGAGTGACAGTGGCTGGAGGGCGAGGATTTATAGGCTGAAGGTGATGGGTTGAGTCGCTGGAAGGTGGAGTTCGTGGGGGATGTGGAGCGGCTCTGGTGGGAGTCATGGTGATCGAGGGAGCTGGCGAGGAAGTGGGTAGAGTGGGATCCCTCGTGGCGGTGTTGGCAGTCGGCGAGGGTGGCTGTAGTGGGGACGAAAATAGAAAGGGCGAGCCCCTCGCGTAAGTCTGAGAACATGGGAGAGAGGGTGACCGGAGGTGGAAGACGAAGTCTCCACCGTTGGATCTTGTGATCCAACGGTGGTGATCGAAGCGGGATGGAGCGGTTAAGATTAGATCCGGGCGAAACGATCTGAGGGTCAGAAGCTTTCCACGTGGCACGATGGGGGCAAAGTGCGCGCGAGCGGTGTGGATTGCATCAGGAGTGGCCTAATCCAAGGGTCGTGATGGCGCCAGGTGTCGTGCGCAGGAGAGGGCGCCGACGAGCGGTGGGGTACAGATCGGAGGAAGATCGAAGGGCTGTGATGCACAGCGGGCTGAGCGGTTGAGATGGAGGGATGGAGTGCATCATCCAAGGGCGCAACAAGCGCCACGTGGCACGCTGAGAAAGAGGCGCGAACGGGCGATTGAGATGAGGCGGAGGATCTGATCTGACGGTCAAGGTGAAAGGCGTACGTGGTCATCCAGTGGCCGTTGGATTGAAAGTGTCATCCAACGGCCGAGAGCAGAGGCGGCTTGGGCAAGGGGAGCGGGCCGCGTGGCGCAACCAGATGGCGCCACGTGGCCTACTGTGATTGGCTGGACCAAAAAATAATGGTAGAGAGAAGAGGGGGCCGAATTTGGAAAAACTCAAAACATGAAAGTTGTAGATCTCAATAAGATCTACAAATTTCATGTTGACCAAAGACGGAGATGAGATCAAATATGATACATAAATATAAAAATACAATTTATACTTATACGTAGTATACAAAGTGGCCCAAAAACCCAACTTCTTCATACGAGCTCCAAACTTGATGAAATTGGTCTCATTTTAAAGGTCTTTTAATGTATAGTATTCTAAGAGAGACCTATTTTGGAGTTTGTATGAGGGATCTATTTGTATTTTATTGTCCAGGGGTTCTTAGGGCTTTATTGGCTAATTTAAAAGGGGGATTTCTGGCTTTCTTCCCTATATTAATAACTAAGGAGTACATATTATAAGGAAGAGGTTATTTTGATAAGTGGATTTTTTTACAAGGGATTTTGGCTTCTTATTTAAATGCAAATGGAGTGCTAAAATTCATGTATTATGTATGCATGCATGAATGCTATTTATGCATTATAAAGGGAAATATGCCTCTATTTACTCGGGAACAAGGCTCTATTTTTAACTTTTGAAGTGATGAATAACAGATTCATCACTCGACCAGAAAGAGCCATGTGGCCCAATCAGGTTATTCAGACAAAGAACATGAAAAAGGAAAGAGAAAGAGGCTGAATTTGGAAAAACTTAAAACATGAAAGTTGTAGATTTCGATGAGATCTGCAAGTTTCATTTGATCAAAAACAGAAACACGGTCAAACGAAGGGAGAAATATTTTTGTAAACGTTTTTAAAGGTATAAAAATACTATGATTTTTTGTTTTCTTATTTTTTTGTATTTTTAATTTATTCAAAGACTCTGATATATACAATGATTTATCTAGTTTTTATTGACACTAATTTAAGCTATGGGGTTATTATCTATGAATTAATACAATGAAACTGAGTTTCATCACAGTTCCTTCCACTGCATCTTCCTCGACATGTTGCATCATAGACAAGGCATGCACGTACTACTCTCCCACCACCGCTAGCAGCTCGACTTCGTCGTACACCGTCGAGGGCTGGATTTGAGGCCCTCCAACGTGCCACACACGTGCGGAAGGAACTTCTGCAAAGAATGCCCCCTACGTGATCTTCACTCGCACGCACGGTCTTTTGCGTCAGAACCCCTGGATTCTCGCAAATTCATGAGAAGCCCCCTCCACTCCTAAAACATTGGTAAGAAACCCCCTAGCGGGGCCGGTAATTCCACTTTAGCCCTTCAGTGCATTTCTTTTCTTAGCTTAGTTATTGTAATTGGAAAATATAACTCGGTGTTCTCTCTTTAATTTCAACATGATCCATGCATCATTTTATTTGTGAAAATAGGCATTGTGTTATTCAATTAGTTCTCTACATTGTGGTATGATTATTATATTTTTATTCTTACTGGTTAATTATTAATTAATGCTATTGTAAAATCTTGCATATTTTACTCATTTTATGCTCTGAAATTCATAGCTAATTAACCATTGCTCAAAAAAATACTGAAAATTCAACTATCACAGAATTAATTGTGTTTTACATGGTGCCCAAAAACATTTACATTTGCATGCATATTTTGTTCCATAAAAATCATTTTGTGTATTTCAATATTTAATTTTTAGTAGGTGTTAAATATCACAATTTTAGGGTTTAGGCTTTTTCTGAGATAGAATGACATATATTAGGTAATTTTATTCCTTGAAAATAAGTACGATTAATATTTATTATAATTAGGTATTGGAATTCATCTTGTTTGCATTCATTACTTCATTAATTAATCATATTGCATTAGAAAATTTCAAAAAAAATACAATGCATTTATTTCATCATTATGCACATCTTGGCCAAGTTTCATAAGTTTTGGACTCCGATTAACTAAAAATTATATTTTAGTCTTTAAAATTTAACACATTTGCATTTGCATCCATTAATTGCATAAAAATACCAAAACAATTCCTCGAAAATCATGCACAAACTTTGATAGAGATTAATTTAGGTTGTTCTTTTGCCTCCTCGAGTTCGACCCTAGGGCATGTCTAGGCTAAATAAACATAAAACCGCTCTGATTAAATTTGATTAATGAATTAAGTGGTTATTTCTTGATTGATTCTGATTACGCGCCAACAACAAACAACACATTCATTATTCACACGTTAATTCCTACAAATTAATAAAGAGTTTATCAGTCTCGTCATGGTGTTCTTGGAGGAGTGAGATAAGGAAAAATATTCCTTTCTATATAAGGTATTTTCTTCTGGTAGGTACTCATTACCTTAGACAGATTGAATTGTATACATCTTCCTTCCATGTTTGGTTCTCAAGCAGAATTGTGAAATGTGTGATCATTTCAAAAATATGTAATAAACAAATCATATACCGTAAATGATCATCATTTGATATCATATGTCATTAATGTTCATTATGGTATAGAGGGCCTACATACATCAATATGTATAAGGTATTGTATACATCCGCATCATACACCATTCTTGATGAAGGGTGCCTGAACATTTTACTTTGAATATAATATTCACAAGTAGGTAAGTTCTGAACTTTTTAGATATTATAAGGTTCACATCTCATAGTCTAGTGATCTTATCAATAGATACATGTTTACGTCTTGATGCTTGATCATCCTCAAATGATATTCATCCTCCTCTTGATCTTTAAAGCTTTAATATTTAGTATTAGTAATATCAATGAACTACTCATTAATATTCTAATTCCATAGAGTTCTCTAGTTGTTAGATTACCTTCTGCAATATATCTACCATAACACTATCTGATAGTTCTATCTCAGAATGTTTATCTGTCTCTAAGAAGTTTAGAAATCGATAGGGAATCATTTCTAACATCTAGGTCATTGAGACATTCTCTAAGAGTAAGGACTCTCCCATTAGAATGAGGTAATCTATCTATCCAATAGTAATTTTTGCAATAATTTCATTAAATCTCATGTGGAAGACTATCAACTTTTGGATCATGTTTACTAATCTTCTAAAAACATGTGCAACTGACTGCAAGTGTTAGGACAAAAACTAAATACAACTATCCCACGTAATCTTTGTCTAACAAGTAAATTGGTTCCAATGATGAATTGTAGATGTAGGATATGCTGATGTATTATTTGAGTCATTCTCTAAGGAGTGTATATAACTTAGATAGTTATACTTCCATTGTATTTGATTAGTGCACTATTGGCAATCATCCAATTACTTGGATATGGAAGTTCCGGAAGTATCGTCAACTCTTTGACTTTTCTTCATTCTATGGGTCAGGCACATGATTCTGATGCACTTCCCTGATCCTTAAACAACCACTACTTAAGATAAAAGATCTCTCTATTTGAACACGTCCTTAAAGAGCATCAATCTAAAAGTATTTCAACATGTATACTTTCTTGAATCCTTTCATACAAATTGAAATTGTGAAGCTTCATAAAGGACTTGAGTAGAAATAGTAGAATGTTGATACTCACCATATCTACATCCATCTCAACTCTTAAGATTTTGGTTCACATATATACTCAAACATTCTGATTACATCTCCTATGGAGCTACCATTCTACATAATGTCATGAACTATATTCTTTATGATTAAATGTTGAAAATGCATATCTTTGTCAAAACATCATAATCATGAATAATATCCATGACACTGGTTATGATTAAGTATAAGTATATTGAGTGGGTTTAAATGAAATTTATCTGAAACAAGATAATTTGCATAAATATTTTATTTTGATTATGGTTTTTGATAGTTTAAATCAAAGTTATTTTGATTTTTATTACTTTTAAAGTCTATTCATTTTTCAACTTTCAAAGCATGAGGTATGCCAATAAAAATGGCTCAAATGAGATACGGGATCTCCCTTCCACTTTCATCACACTCCAGTAATATGAGAAAATGCAACTACGGCGAAGGAAGCAGGAAATCTTTCTGCTTTGCAAATCCAATTTGCACTTCCAATTTGGTCTTTGACATGCAAGCCCACACTCCTAAGGTGATGTTGATCTGTTGCCAATTGAACTGACTATCAACAGGAATAGAACTTGCTATGCACGATCTAATACTGTCTCAATTATATGGAGAATAGTATTGGGGTCACTATGCATATAGTCGGTCTCATTCAAGAATAAGAGAGATCAATCCATGTACGCTTTATATTGTAGCTATGACTTCGCATATGCAATATAATCCATGGAGACAGAACCATCCGTCTTGACGAGAGACCATGGATGATATCATATATATGATCCTCTATTTCCCGTGAAAATTTTAATTAATCATTTAGAATTATATTCTTATGATTAAATCTTCCAAGGGAATAACAATATTATTAATAATAGATTGTTTATTTCAATTACATTAAATTAATTAACAATCCAATGCAACCAACAAATAATTACATTTTCTTGATATTACTTTATAGCATTAAACTCAGCCATGGTCGATCCCAAGCCCGGGTAATGAGGAGGGTTGCGTTAGGTAGCCGATAGACAGCGTAAAACAGTCAGAGACAACTTCATAAATAATACTTTTTTTCTAAAAAAAATACTATTTAAGAAGTTGCCTCATGACAGTCGGATCTTTTCAACATGTATTTAAGCAAACATACATATTTCGTTGGGGCGTTCCCTACTTGCGACGCGTTGCATCACCCGAATGCAATGAAATATTGACAAGGGCCACTACATCGCAGCCTTACAAGGGTTCTCGCATGAGGAACGTATGCGAGTAATTATGCTAGTTCCACTGCATCACCGCCCGGATGCAGTCCAAAATTGGCATGGGTTCTCGCATAATGGATGCATGCGAGTAAAGAAGTTAGTACAAAAGAGATTACAACGGAAGTTGCGGATTGGTAGTTGGAATATTGACACTTTAACTGGAAAGTTGATGGAGATAGTGGATATGATGTAAAGAAGAAAGATTCATATACTATGTCTTCAAGAGACTAAATGGGTTGGAGACAAAGCAAGGGAGATTGAGAAGACATGCTTTAAACTTTGGTATTCAGGTAAAGATAAGGGTAGAAACGATGTTGGAGTAGTTGTTCATAAGGATTTGAAGGATTGTGTGGTTGAGGTGAAAAGATTCGGGGATCGAATTATTTTGTTAAAATTGGTGCTTGAAGAAGAAATTTCGAATATCATCTCAGTTTATGCACCGCAGTTTAGATGAAAGCATTAAACAAGCTTTTTGAGAGGATTTGGATAAGATTCTACAAGGAATCCCACAAAGAGAGATGATTTGCATCGGTGGAGATCTTAATGGACATGTGGGAAAAGATGCTTCAGGGTATGCTAGTGTTCATGGAGGACATGGTTTTGGGGATAGAAATGAAGAGGGAAAAGCTATCCTGGATTTTGCAACGACATATGATCTTTTCATAGCAAACACTCTCTTCAAGAAGAGGGAGGAACATTTAATTACTTATAAGAGCGGGCCAACTAGAACACAGATAGATAACTTTGCATTAAGGAGAAGAGATAGGATGTGTTGTAAAAACTGCAAGTAATCCCAGGAGAGAGTTTGACAACCCAGCATCATTTGTTAGTCTTGAATGTACAAATGAAAGGGTTGGTAAGGAAAAGGAGGGTTTCTAAGATAACTAGAACTAAATGGTGGAATCTTCCACTGAAGCAAGCGAGCTTCAGAGAGAAGGTTTTAGAAGATGTATCTTGGGATTGTAGCGGTAGTGCAAATGAGATGTGGGAGGTAGTAGCATCTTGTATCCGAAAGATAGCCAAAGAAATGCTAGGCGAGTCAAAGGGAGGAGCTCCATGTTAGAATGAGGCTTGGTGGTGGTGTGAAGGGGTGCAAGAGAAGTTAAAAATAAAATGAGCTTGCTTTAAAGATATGTCTAAGGATAGAACAGAGGAAACAGTCACAAACTACAAAATAGCAAAGAAGGAAGCAAAGAAGGCCACAAGCGAAGCTAAGTCAAAAGCTTATGAAGTTTTGTATAAAAATCTCGACTCTAAGGAAGGACAGAAGGATATATTCAGGTTGGCCAAAGCAAGAGAAAGAAAAACCAAAGACCTTTCTCAAGTGAGATGCATTAAGGACGAGGAAGGTCATGTGCTTATTAATCGGAAGGATATAAAGACTAGATGGGAGAAATACTTCCATAAACTTTTCATTGGAGAAGGAAATAGAGATATCACTTTGGGTGATCTAGCTTGTAGTGAAAGTCACTTGAATCGTGCATGCTATGGACGGATACAAAGAAAGGAAGTAGAGGAGGCTTTGAAGGTTATGAGACCTGGAAAAGATGTAGGACCGGATGACATCCCTGTAGAAGTATGGAGAGTTTCTGGTGAGCGTGGTTTGACTTGGCTTACGAATCTATTCAATGTTATTTGGCAAAGCAAGAAAATACTTGAAGATTGGAGGAGGAGTATCGTGGTGCCTTTTTATAAGAATAAAGGAGATATTCAAAATTGTTCAAATTATAGAGGTATCAAGCTAATTTGTCACAATATGAAAATTTGGGAACGTGTGATGGAAAGACGGTTGAGACAAATTTCCAAAGTAAAAGAAAACCAATTCGGATCCATGCCAAGTCGCTTAACGACTGAAGCCATCCATTTGCTGAGGAGATCAATGGAGATTTATAGAGATAAAAGGAAGAACCTCCACATGATCTTTATTGATTTGGAAAAGGCTTATGATTCTGTCCCACTAGAGATATTGTGGAGAGTGTTGGAGAAGAGACAACTACATGTCCTATACATTAACCTCATAAAGGACATATACGATAGGGCTTTATCTTGTGTAACGATCCTGTCTGGGAAGACTGGATATTTTGACATCAACATTGGTTTACATCAAGGTTCTGCTTTGAGTCCATTTCTTTTTACTTTGATTGCGAACGAGTTGACCAATCACATTCAGGATGAGTTACCTTGGTGTATGTTATTTGCTGATGATATTGTGGTAATTGACGAGACTAGAGATGGAGTAAATGAGATGCTTGAGGTCTGGAGACATGAGTTGGATAATAAAGGATTTCGCATAAGTAGGGCTAAGACGAAATATATGGAGTGCACCTTTGATGGAAGCAATGGTGAAGGAATCGAGGTGAAGATTGGTGACGATAATATTCAGAAGAGAGATTCCTTTAGATATTGGGATCTATTCTGCAACATGATGGGGAAATTGATGGAGACGTTACTAATAGAATAAATGCAGGTTGGCTAAAGTGGAGAGGAGTTTCTGTTGTTCTTTGTGATAAGAAAATTTCTTTAAAGATTAAAGGAAAGTTTTACAAAGCAGCCGTGAGAAATGCTATGTTTTATGGATCTGAATGTTGGCCTGTGAACCATAGACATGCGTAGAGAATGAATGTAGCAGAAATGAAAATGCTAAGGTGGATGTGTGGACACACACGTAAAGATCAGATTCGGAATGATGCAATCAGAAAGAAAGTTGATGTAGCTCCAATCGAGGATAAGATGCGAGAAAACTGCTTAAGATGGTTTGGACATTTGCAAAGAAGATCAGCTGATGCACTAGTTAGGAGATGCGAGTGTTGGGATGTTGAGCCGGCTAAGAGAGGGCGAGGACGACCCAAGAAGTGTTGGAAAGAGACCATAAGAAGGGATCTTAGTTTTGTGGATATAAGTCCGGTATTGGCCAAGATAGATCTGAATGGAGGCGAAGAATCCATGTAGCCGACCCTACTTAATTGTGGGAAAAGGCTTTGTTATTGTTGTACTTTATAGCATTAACTCTCACAAGTAAGTATTATTATGATTTTAGGTTTTAGAGTACTACTTGACTTAATCATATTACAGTTCATCGAAAATGGATCCAGCAGATGCTCGAGTTATGCTGGGAGGGAGCATTTCCTTGACATGCAAGATGCTAATTAAGAAACCAATCCATCATACTCGGTTTAGACACTTTCACCATCACGATTAGGAATAATATAAATGGATCGATATACTTATTATTTTATTGATCATTCCTTTGATGATCAGCATGATAATATATAATATACATTCAAAAATTTAGGTATCTTAAAACATTTTTAATAGCCCTAAATTTCAAATCATATCAAGCAAATAAGATTGGTTTTGCATGTACACGTTGTTCTACAAGTATCGTAGAATAAGGCAGGGTTTTAATGTCTTGAAGCAATCATTTAAGATGTTGTTTATCTTGTATCATTTATGGTGTTGTTTATCATGTATTTCTCTAAATAAATGATACAATAATTAAATATGGAAAATTCTAAATTTACATGATTATATTGAATGGTAAATACATTAAGAAATTTTATGTGGTGATCTAATCATCTTCCAACCCATCTACACTAAATATGGAATAACACTGGTAAACAGAGTAGGAATGACGCGAAATAAATTCAAATTGTTTGTTGGTTTCATACTATACTTAATTAATGTATTTTTAGCATATTCCATGATAGGAAAAAAATAACCAAAAATTAATTTGTTACATATCCGAGTTTACACACAAAAACAATAACACTTCAGGGACTTTTCAAATTTGAATCTTTGTCCGATCATACTCGATCTAGACACTTTCACCATCACGATTAGGAATAATATAAATGGATCGATGTACTTATTATTTTATTGATCATTCCTTTGATGATCAGCATGATAATATATAATATACATTCAGAAATTTAGGTATCTTAAAACATTTTTAATGGCCCTAAATTTCAAATCATATCAAACAAATAAGATTGGTTTTGCATGTACAAGTTGTTCTACAAGTATCGTAGAATAAAGCAGAGTTTTAATGTCTTGAAGCAATCATTTAAGATGTTGTTTATCTTGTATCATTTATGGTGTTGTTTATCATGTATTTATCTAAATAAATGATACAATAATTAGATATGGAAAATTCTAAATTTACATGATTATATTGAATGGTAAATACATTAAGAAATTTTATGTGGTGATCTAATCATCTTCCAACCCATCTACACTAAATATGGAATAACATTGGTAAACAGAGTAGGAATCACACGAAATAAATTCAAACAGCTTGTTGGTTTCATATTATACTTAATTAATGTATTTTTAGCATATTTCATGATAAGAAAACAATAATCAAAAATTAATTTGTTACATATCCGAGTTTACACGCAAAAACAATAACACTTCAGGGACTTTTCAAATTTGAATCTTTGTCTGATCATAACCAACTATTGGCCTGACTTTGGTGTCATATTTAAACATTGTAATAAAGATTTAGTATCCCAAAATATGTTCATAATAGGGGCATATATCAAAAACATTAAATGTTCGTGAAAATAATTCAGAATCATACAACTATGGAAAAAAGACAATATTCCTATATTCCGATATCTAAAGCTTGATTATCCTAAGACTCCAGATCTTATCCAAGACCTCTAACCTAGCTCTGATACCACTTTGAAGGGAGGTTTTAAGGCCTTGCGCATCACGAATGAGTGGGGATCGAATCATACCCGGTCGAAAAATGGACTTGTGGTACAAATCTCAATAGTAGCATAATTTAACAAATATATACAATAAAACCACATGAATTGGAACCATTCCCAATCTGTTCCATCAAAATCACATGAGTTTAGGATTATCTCTTGAAGTGTGAATGTGATCTTCAAGTATCTATAGCAAGAGACCTAATGTATAAGTCTGATCTGACGGAGACAGTAATTGTGGGCATGGGTCCAACAAGATGATCTGAGACTCCTTCCTCCTGATTTTGTCATACGAAATCATTTTTCTTCATCACGATCCATAGGAGCCAAATATGAAAAAACTATGGATGAGATCGATCAAATCGATCTAGCAACATAACATGGGTATTCACCATTAAGGGTGTTATCCTACAAGGGGAAGATCCTGTGAGGAAAGGAAAATATCCAACATTAATGGCATCATCCCTACGAGGGAACGTCCCTAGGGGAGAGAGAGAGAGAGAGAGAGAGAAGAGACTTATTTCTCCTTTAATTGTTCTATCTTGAAATGTAAGGCCATCCCCTCCTTATACACATTTTCGAACTGTTAGGTTGTAATCCTAATTATTGAATCAATAGCTAAGATTAAAGGAGCTCATGAGCACTTTTAGGATTAGAGTTGCTAGCTATTATCAATTCAATAATGTTTTAATCCTCTTAACAAATTAGCAAACAAATAATTAATAAAAGAAAAAAATAAATAGGATATCCCTAAAATTATGGGGCGTCCGCTATGGTTGCAACAACCAGGAATGTCAACCTTTTTAGGGAGTTCTTTTTTATTGTCCTTTTATTATAATCATTATATTTGCAATATTTTAGCAACCATAATTTTATTTATTTATTAATTTATTTAGAAATTCAATTATCAATAAAGAATTTCAAATTATTTTGTGATAATGGTAAACAAACTATTAACAAATATAAATCTTATGCATAGGTCCAAAACTATATGTAAATCATATTTACAGTTATTGTATGATGTGAACCCAATTCACATTAACATCAATTTTGTAGATCTTATTTATAGTCACGTCTCAATAGTATAATGCAGATCTTATCCATACTACCCATGATTGTTGTGTGTAGCACTAGCCATATCAATCTTATCCAAGATAATTAAATCCAATTTAATTATCTCAAATTCCTTGCTATACATATCCAAAAATAATAGGAATCTTATCCACATTATTTCTTGTATAAATGTGTATATGATAAACATTATCCATGTTATCCTAAGTTCTCTTCATTTAGTGATTCAAACATCATTGAATAGTCCAAATTCTCATATTTATCTCCAATGGAACGTTCCTCAAACTCCTTTGAGAATTATGTGCCTTCTCCGCGGATACTTGGAGATAGGGTCAGGATGATTGTACATCCATGTATAATGACTTGGATAATGATATCTAATCTCATCTCGAGATCTAAAAGACCTCTCAAAGATATTTGATCATGTCAGACAAAGTTTCCAATCTTCTTATTGTCTCTGAATCTAATTGAGATCAATATCTATCATATGGACTAATATTGGATAAGTAATTCATTAAGTGGAGTCACTAAAATCCAAACCTATTTTATCACTCTCTCGGAATGGAAGTGTCAATGTATACGATCAGTTAAGATCGCATCACCCTTGAGTATTCCTAATATTTGTACATCTTGCATACCGGAACACCGCAATTAAACCTGAAGTTCAGATCCTATTTTGGATTGTCTCCTTCATGATTTTTTAAATAAGTTTCTCATTCGATCATTGGGAGTTGGTGTCGATCATATGCTTTCCAAATGCATATATCATACCTTCAAATCATGTCCTCTTTTCGAAAAAAGATGGCCAATATTAAAATTTGGTATATCTTAATATCTCATAAGTGAGCTCATATTTTCCAGTTCAATTTTGAAATTGTACGCTCCCTTTGAGAGATCATATTACCCATATACACTTACATGCACATCACCACTCTAGTGTATAGATCTTAATTAGGTCATCAACCTAATGGTTTGCCAAACATACATACTTCGAATTATAGTAATACATATGTCTTTGTCAAAAGATGGGTGTCTATATCCGACAACATATGATAAAGGTCTAGGTTATCTTGATCTCGCTAAGTCAAATCTTTGACCTAGCTTATCCAACAACTCCGAATCTCTATTCCTATGCAGAGGACCGACATCAAGAGGTTGATCGGATGTCAGCCTTTAGAGTAAGGATTGCCATCGCCTTCTCAGGTTGGCGATACTTTCTTGATAGTTACTTGACGGTGCGATCGAGTCTTCAATCTAACTCGTTAGGCCCCCTTCTTTTTTCTCTGGCATTGCACCCACTTATTCATGAGATCAGAGACAATTGTAAACTCCTACTTCATGCTTGGTATCTTGACGATGGGACAATTGTTGGGGACGCTGTAGAAGTGGCCAAGGCACTTGACATTATTCAATGCAGGGGTCCAGAGATGGGGCTTTTTCTAAATATAAAAAAAACAGAGCTGTTCTGCCTTCATGTGATGGGCAGAAGATCCGTGAAGGTTTGTTTCCCATAGATATTGGGAGGTCGCGGCTAGGTGTCAAATTGCTTGGAGGAGCTGTGAGTAGGGATAAAGACTTTATTGAAGAGTTGGCTATGATGAGAGCCACCAAGGCTGTTGACTTAATGCATTTACTTCCTCAGCTGGATGATCCACAAAGTGAGCTACTTCTATTGCGTTCTTGTATGGGTACTGCCAAGCTTATGTTCGGCTTACGGACATGCCAACCCGCATACATGAAACGGGCCGCTGCATGGTTTGACAAAGGGTTACGTGGAGCTATTGAGGATATTGTGGTGTGTGGAGGTCCTTTCTTTGGTGACCTTCAATGGAGAGTGGCGTCGCTACCCATACGACTCGGCGGTTTAGGTCTTTACTCAGGTATTGAGGCTTCTTCATATGCTTTTGTGGCCTCCAGAGCTCAATCCTGGATGCTCCAAGATCACATGCTACGAGACAGCGGGTTACATGGTATGGATTCTGATTTCCTTGATGCTTTGGAAGGCCTTCGTGTCGCACTCCCATCTATTGATATTACACATTTTGCTAGTAAGGATACCGTCCCCCCTAAAGCCCAGAATGCTTTGCCGAGTTCCTTTTTTAGCAAAATCGTAAAAGATATGGAAGCTGAGTTTGACATGTCTGCTAGACAAAAAGCAATTTTCCATTGTTTACAAGCTGAACATGCACAAGATTTTCTACTTGCCATTCCTATTGAGGGGCTTGGATTGCATATGTCACCCATTGAATATCGCAGTATTCTCAAGTACCGCCTCATGATTCCCATTTTCCCACCAGATGAGGCTTGTCCAGTTTGCCACAAATCCTGCTTGGATGCTTTTGGGGATCATGCCGTTCATTGCCGCGAGCTTCCAGGTTTTAAATACAGACATGATCTTGTCAGAGATGTTCTATTTGATATACTCAGACATGCAGGTGTTGCTTCAAAAAAAGAAGCACCGGTGAATTTCTTAACTGATCCACAAGAGGGGAGATCGACACTTAGACCGGCAGATGTTTTGATATTTGGTTGGGTTGGAGGAAAGCATGCATGTGTTTATTTGACTGGAGTGTCTCCTTTGGTGGGGCCGATAAAGAGTGATTTTGTTGCGGGATGCGCTGCACAAAAAGCTGCCTTAGCTAAAGTGGCTAAGCATGAGAAGGCCTGCATTGACAATCAACACGTATTCATCCCCTTTGGTTTTGATACATTTGGGTTTTTGGCAAGTGAAGCAGTGGAGCTCCTTAAGAGGATTCAAAAAATCATGCATAGCAATGTTATGGTTCCTAAGTCTATGAATGTTGTATTTCGAAGAATTGGATTTGCCATTCAAAAGGGATTGGCGGCGCAGCTTGTTGCCCGTCTCCCATCAATTCCTATGTAACTTCATTGATGAACAATTGAAAAGAGCCAAATATATATAGATACTCGTTAGATATTCAACCTTGCGCCAGCCTCTATGATCCAATATTTGGATCAACAATTGTAAGATACCAATATGTCTATGGTAAATAATCCTAATTATACAAATGGACCAATTATGTAAATTAATTATTTTTCATTTAAGATTAAGAAGTTATATGCAATAATGATAATAATAGGTCGAAATGGTCCAAATGCATACATCCGTCTTTTTTCCCCTCCGAAAACGTAGGTTTGAAGTTAATTCTGCAGAAACTGTTGAGGTAGCACAATTTATGACAGCACAAATTTAAAGAGAACAAATAAAATATAAGCGCTCAGACACTAGTCTTTGTTTCATATCTGCCACACGGTGTTGCATGTGGCTTTGTCTCAGAGGCAGACAAAAACAAAGACCAATTCCATTTGTCTAGCCCACACCCCCCCCCCCCCCCCCCACCCCATCTCTCCCTACATCTGGTTGGGTGTAGGTGTACTTCACTGAACTTGATCACATGCAGCACACAATCAGTTCAAATATTACCCTGGATTTTAAACCGATAGATTCTATAATCTTTGTCAATTACCTTCACGATCTTTTAAACAATATCGTAAACTTGATAACTCTTATCTTATAAACCCTGTCGTTAACCCTCAACTATTTGGCTGTTAAAATTAATTGAATTCCATAAATTTCATTTCTATAATAACCAGTTTGTTTCTCAAAATTACAAAGATACCATCCCTTCTCCCTCACGCCAGACCTCCTCCACGAGATCTCCCTCACCTCTCCCCTCGTCCGATCTCCTCTCCTCCCCTCCGCCCGACCACCCCTCCCCTGACCTCCCCTCTACCAAACATCCCATCCTCCCTGACCTCGCCTCTTTCCAACCTCCCCTCTGCCCGACCTCCCCTCCAATCGATCTCCACCCAGACCATCCCTCACCCCTCCGCCTCTCGCCTAGGCCTCCTCCGTCATCCCCTCCGCTTTCGCCCCGCCCAGGCCTCCTTCCTGACCCCCATCTCCCTACCACTGCCGCCAGATCCCCCTCACCCCTCAGCCTCCACCCCACCCAGGCTTCCCCTGAGGCGCCCCAACCTCGACTCCTCTCCACGCACCATCCATGGAGTGCGCAAGAGTTCTTTGTGGGCTGTATAGACCCCGAGGAGCTCTAGCGACCCTTCCTCTGATCCACCATCGAAAGGGAAAGAGGAAGGAGGAGAGAAGGAAGTAGCGAGAGAGGAAAATCCCACCATTGGATCTGTTGAAGTTTGATTAACCCAATCCTAAACCCAAGCAAGTTAACCTAAGAAGCATCAATTTAACAGCAAAGATCGTAGGGTAAAACGTAGCAAGTTTACGGGGTTGAGGGAGAAATTAAATTGTTTCAAAGGACGTGAAGGTAATTGATAAAGATTATAAGATATGTCGGGTTAAAAATCCCATTTCCGAATTATAAATCAGCATTTTGGTCATCCCCTCGTGATATTTGGACATATGATATTTGTACATATTAGGCGCTGTTTCAAAGCAAGAGTCAGTCACACAATTAGAGGGGTTATAGATGTCGATTCAAACCCCCTCCTCCACATCAGACTAGTAGCAAGCAGCTCACTGAACATATACAATATAACCCATAAATATTTGCATCAAATTGGGTGAAATGGATATTATCACATGCTTGCTAACTATTTCGGTGTTATACTTGTCAGATGTCCTCTTCAAATAACCAAACACATGTCACATCAGCATCCGCATTAGATTTGTAAATATCTATGTTAGAACTTAAACATATTCAAGTAACATTTCCTACTTATAAGTACACGCATTATATATTTGTAACAAAGAAAACAAAGATACACTCAAAGCCTTCCAAGCCAAGGAAGACGACGCTCATCAAAGAGACTTTAGCTGCCATGGATAAGTACAGCGATTCCAACGGGTAAAAGGCTATGGGGGCCATGGATAATAACATGACCTGACGCCCTTATTTAAAGCCCTGCCTCTCTCTCTCTCCAATGACAACTAATATCATCTCATGCATATGTAGTACATTATTGCTTTCGCTGAAAAGTAATGATAGCACTCACGGACCCCTCCGCCATAACTATCCAAACCTATTCCAAATTCGAGATCTGTCAATCGACCATGCAAAGAAAGATTCGTCCTCCATTGAACACCGCGTCCTTAACCTCCTTTCCAGCCTCTCTATCATTATTTCTAGCAGCTTCAATTGAATTTTCTATGCTTTAAAACAAAAAATATGCTTGAATATGAACAACGAAATTAATCATCTGATTTTGCATTGATGTTAATGCAGGTAAATTCGGAAGAATAAAAAACCAGATTAACAAGAATTAATAAAAATGATAGAAATAATATAATACACATTTAGTGTCCGCCAAATATCCATTATCTTTAATCAGCAAAGCAGGGAAAATAGAACAAGACTGCAAAACCAGCAAAGTTTAAACATAAACCAATAATTTATTTTCCTTTTTTTTTGGACAGAGGACCCCTGCACGATATCTATGAACACTTCTCCAGATGCAGCAAAAAGACATATAACCCAAAAAACATCGATCCAACGCTTCAAACCTTCCAACGGCATATTTATACCTTCATTAGCAGCCCATCCGATACGGCAATACCGAACCAACGGTTTGGATCTCCTCGATCAGCATTTGGTCGGGAGCGGCCCGCCGCAGAGGCAGTCATTGCTGGAGAAGGAGGACGCTTCCAAGTGATCGAACGGTTTCCCGGTCGGTATCTGCCCGCAAAGATGGTTGTGACTCAGATCCAGATGCCCGACGTACTGCGCCGATAGCATAGTCCTGGGAACCGTGCCGGTGAGCTTGTTGTTGGAGAGGTCCAAAAGCGTGAAGTAAGAGTTCGCCCCAAAGGCGTCGGGAATGAGACCTTCCAAAAGGTTCCCACTGAGGTCTAGAATGTTCAAGCCTCTGCTGCCTATGAGGGTGCTGGGGATGGTACCTGTCAGCATATTTCCGCCCAGGTAGAGGGTGGAAAGCACTGACATGGAACCGAGCCCCTCCGGTATTGTACCGGCGAGGCGGTTTCCAGAAAGATCTAGATCCGCCAGGCGTGACATTTGGCATATCGACACTGGGATCGTCCCGGTGAGCTTGTTCTTTCCGATTAGCGCCCGGCTGAGCTTGACGAGATTCCCGAAATTCTTCGGGATCTCGCCGGTGAGGAGGTTGTTGCTTAGGTCGAGATGCATTAGCGAGGAAAGGTCGGGAAGTGAGGCGGGGATAGGGCCGGTGAGTTGGTTATCGGCGAGATTGAGGACAGTGAGGAGGTGGAGGCGGCTGATGTCGGAGGGAACGGGACCGGTAAGGCGGTTTCCCGCGAGATCTAGGATGCGGAGGAAGGCGAGGCTGGTGAGGCATGGGGGGATTGGGCCCGTGATGTCGTGCCAATCGACGATGATCAGGGCGGAGAGGCGGTCAAGGCGACATAGGGAGGGCGAAAGGCGGCCAGTGAGGGCGGAGGCAGCACCGGAGGGAAGGAGCTCGGGGTGATCGGATGCGGCGCGAAGGGTGACGTCAACTACGCGGGAGGTAGTGGGATCACACATTACTCCATACCAGTTGGAGCAGCAGTCGGTGCCTTTCCACGAGGAGAAGATGGCAGCGGACGGGTCAGAGAGGGAGGATTTGAATTCAAGGAGCGCGGCACGGTCAGCGGGAGTGCACGCCGCCGCGGCGCTGCCGAGGAGGAGGAAGAGGAGTATGGGGGTTGGGATAACCATTGTCAAGGAAGCACTGGCAGTGTGGTCAAGTGTGAGTGAGTAGTGGCGGGGGTTCTGTTATATAGTTCTTTACGGACGGATGTACCCCCTCCATGAATTAAAAAGGCAACGGTTGTCCCGTGAAGGAGCGGGTGAGTCGCGGGGAAAACTTGAGGGTAAAATGGGGAGTTGGCCATGGGGTTCTGCACGTGATTAGTGGGGGAGCCTGTGTTTTTTTAGCAGTTATAGCGTGGGAGCCCGTTCAAGCAGAGGTGAAATTGATTTGGGATCCAGGGAAGGGATCCGTTGGTCACCATCCAATCGAGATCGGATGGTTGGGATTACTTTCTCACACATAATGCATTATGGTGGGTCGATTTTACATTACTCTTCTTTTAGTATGCAATCCATTAATGTCAACTTGGAGCAGAAGGGGAAAAGGAGAGCCAATTGAGCAGATAGATTAAATAATAAGATAAAGTAACATATCGTAAAAATGTGATGGGAGGAGATGACATAATTTGTAATTTTTATAGACAATGTAAAACATCAAGATGGGAAGATTGGACTGTGATGATTTAATTCGTGTAAGTACATATTTACTAATTGTTTGACTTCTCATCTTACTATGTATTAACCCCCGTGGATAGCTACTGTTCACCATTTTTTTATTTACTAAATTATAATGTATGTATTTGGATTAGATTAAGTTGCATTGGAGAAAATACTGCATGCATCCTACGATTCGATTCATATTGATTCATGCCATGCATATCCCCCTGGTTACCTTCCATTTTCACATGCCACGCCTTCCTCACGTACGTTTGTATTCTCCTAAGCTTGTTACAATGTAAAAAGCTTCAGATATTTATCGACGGTTTTTTTACTGGTTCGCGAGTAAAATATATTTGTTTTTCAATTGCCAAATTTGAATTTTAAAAAAATTGAAAACCTAACAGGAGGAAGATAGTCGTAAAAATAAAAGATCTTCTGAACAAGTCATAGTGGTCATTTACTGTGCGAATGCAAGTTCATCGTCTTTGTTTTCAAGGAAAGATCTGAAGAGAAAAAGAGCACTAATAGAACATTACTAATTTACTACGTAGAATTCTCAGAATTTACAGGGTTCATAGCTTGTAAGAAGAGTTTCCACAGTGACGTAAATGCCATTCCATGGCCTCTTATTGCGTTATTTTCAAGCAAAACCCAACATAGAGCAACAAGAGATGGCAAAGAAAGATCCTAATCGAGTCGTCAACAATCGTTGGTCCTATTTGAACAAATACTAATAATAATTTCACGAATGTAATAGGCAGCCTCACTATTTATTATATCTAGGAGTTAGCAACTTGGTGCATGTAAGTCGACATGCAACAACGCCTCAAATGTATTTTTTTTATTA